>CAUYRT010107657.1:0-17326 GCA_963574885.1 Lepilemur ruficaudatus
CTACAGGCATGCACCACCATGCCTGGCTAATTTTTTCTATATATTTTTAGTTGGCCAATTAATTTCTTTCTATTTTTAGGTAGAGACAGGGTCTCGCTCTAGCTCCAGCTGGTTTTGAACTCCTGACCTTGAGTGATCCACCCGCCTCAGCCTCCCAGAGTGCTAGGATTACAGGCGTGAGCCACCACGCCCAGCCGAGATAGGGTTTTTAAAGATAGTTTGGTGGGCAAAAGATTAGACAATCGGGTTTGCTATGTGGTTGGGTTTGGGGCAAAATTATAGGAGTATAGAAATCATCTTCTTGTGTTGAGTCAGTTCCTGGGTTGGGGATCAAAATTCCAGTTGACTCAGTTTCTTGGTATGGGCCACTGGTCTGGGTGGGTCAGGCAATCTACTGGACTGTGGGCCTGGAAGACAACTATAAAGAAACTATCTTTAGGTTTGGAAAAGGTGATGTTATCTATGGAGAAAGTTAAGAATCTTTATCACCATCAGCTCTGTGACTCCAGAGTAGCAATTATAGAGAAGCAAACAAGGGGACAGTGGCTGCTCATTATAATTATTTTTAGCTATGCCTGTGCCTTTGCAGAGTTTTAGGTCCCTACACAGTTCCCACCTTGCATCCCTCTGTCGATTTGTAAAGAACGTTTCAAAACTGAATGTAGAACCTACTTTCTGGAAAATGGCCTATTCCCAGCTCTGGGTCGTTAGGGCAGGTGCATGAAGCACCTGTTCACTGGGTTGTTGATGCCCTCCAGCCAGAGGTTCTCCAGCTAGAGGAAGTGGGAGGCCTCGGACTGGTGGGTGTTACTCAGGCCAAAGCTGGTCTCTCTGTCTTACTTTGATTTAATGAAAAAGCAGCACAGGACGAAGAGAAAGGGTGAGGCAAGCTGTTTAGATGCTCATCAAATGAGCCTTATAGGTGCTTATAACAGTGTTCAAAATAATTTTGCAGGAATAGGGAGCAGACTACTGGGAACTGATTAGGTGTAACCCATTTAGTTAAATAACCCTTTCCTTTCTTTTTAAACTCAGGAACACCCGTTACACTGCTTTTATAGTCAGTCTTATTAGGGTACCTTACAGGATTTTGAGAAGATGTTTTGCATTGATTACCTCATTTCCATTCACAGTGTTACACATCTGTCAAGCATGTGCCAATAATGTTTGTTTGTTCAAGTCTCTCTGGAGTTACAATAAAATTATGTGCAAATTTCTAACTGAAAAGGAATTTTTCAAGGAATGGATGTTAAACAGGAGTCGCAGTTGACTCATTCTTAAAGCTTTAAGAATTCATAATGAAGGCTTAGTTTGTTGGTTCTCACACTTAAGTGTGCATCAGAATCACCTGCAGGTCTTGTTAAAACACAGATTGCTGGGTCCCATCTCCAGAATTTCTGATTCTTCAAGGCTGAGGTGGGGCTCCAAATGTAACTTTTAACATGTTTTCCAGGGGAAGCTGCTCCTGCTGGTCTAGGGACCATACTTGGAGAATTACTGACTTAGTTACTACAGGCTAAAAGCTCAAGATAGTAGAAATACTGTTGTTTCTCCCCTGTCCCCTCTCCCCTTAGCTGGTAGGGAAAGGTAGTGATTAAGAGGGCACAGGCTCTGGATGCAGGCAGGATTGTGTTTGAATTCTTCCTCCAACACTTTCAGCCATGTGATCTTGGCTAAATTTATTAAACTTCTGAGCATCTAAGTTATCTCACCTGAAGAATGAGAATAGCAGCTTCTAGTTCATAGGGTCATGAGTAGTAAGGGAGACAATGTGTGTAAATGGTTTAGCGTATATGGTATGCTATATGATATATATTGATAGTATATGTATAATAAATGATAGCTCTTCTTTCTAAAAGTTTTCACGTTTTTGAAGTAGCTTATTAGGCTTACCAAAATATAGAACAAAATAAAAAGAATGAAATATAAGGCATGGTTACTTTAAATAATTGGGGCGGTATTATTATTTTTAAAATTAAAAAAAAAATCCCACAAATGAAGTACAGTGCTGGCATTACCAGCCATTATTATTACCCAGGTCAAAAGAAAGCACAAAGCCTTTGAAAACATCAATACTGAGGTGAGCATAAAGTTAGGAAAAAAATGACATAGAAGCATGGCTTTGTAGTTTTTAAAAAATGAAACTCAAAACATTCCTAGTTGTAGGAATGGGCAAGGCTGTTTAAAGTTTTAAAAGCTGGTCTTGAAATTCCCACCCCTTGCAAAATCGCCTCCCTTCCTAGCCTGCCAGGATAATGGAAATTCCCACTCCTCTGGTTTAAACTCTTGTGTCTCTAGAATGCAAATTGTATTTTCTAGGAGTAATAGAGCATTAATCCAATAATATTCACTAACTCTTTCAGATTAGATTGTATTAGATTAGCTAGGTGTTACCTTGGAAAACACAGTGCTTTGCCCTGAGGGAAAAGGACACAGAAGAAGCTGACTTGGAGGAAAGGAAAGATCTGGAGTCTCGGGCTCAGGGAGGACCCTGGGCAGTCAAGGCACTGGGGGGCAGGAGAGACCTGCTAGTTACTGCTGTAGCCGCTGCCCATGCTGCCTGGAAGCCTTCTGGCGAGGCTTTCCAGTTCCCTGCAACCTTTAGTTCTTATGTGGTTTATTCTAAGGTTGTGCTCTAAAAACTGCTTCTCTTTTGTGTTGAAACAGAGGAGGATGGTTTTGGCTGCAGAGTTTCGGTAGTCTCAGTTATACCATCTCCTCTCCAGGGCCCTCTCCCCATTTCTAGTTTGGAGAGTCACTCATCCTAAAAGGAAGAAAAACACCATTCTGGTTGTTAGGGTTAAGCCTGGCCAAGCGATGGCTGCTTTGGGGCATTTAGGCTGAGATAACCCACTGAGTTTCTCCCCTTCTCCACCTCTAATGATGACTAAGTCACCTGAAGCAAACATTACATAAGCCTTACCCTAATATCATTGGGAATCCTGAGACGACAGAAAGATAAAACTTACTGAAGAGCGAGCTATGACTTTGTTTCCTTTTAATAGCTTGTGCTGACTGAGAATCTTAAAACAAATTCCACGGAACTTTTCTCGTGACATTTTCATGGCTAACCTATCAGATGGATTAGAGCACGAAGCTTGCTTCCTACTTTAACAGCATCACATAAGGTTTGCCTAACTCCATGACAGAAGCACCCCGCATCCCACATCACAGTGTAACGTGAGAAGCCAAAGTTCCTTTTGCAGCCCCTTTCAGGTCCTCGGGTGCACTGCAGCCTGGTTGTAACCTGCAGGGGGGTCCTCATTCCTTTGCCTGCTCTTGGCAGCCAGTTGGCCTTACACCTTGAATCTCAAGTAAACTAATGCCCCCCTGCAATGCCCTGTGATGGAAAAATGCTGCCAGATGACAAGGGACAGGGACAGGGCTGAGGTGAGGGCTAGCTGACCTGGTTTTAGACTTCAGCCCTGTCTTGTCCTCACTTGGTAAACAGAAGGGCGTGGAGGATGGATCATCTCGCGGCCAGTGTCCTCAGCTCACACTGGGTCTCCGTTTGGAGGGTGAGCCAGTGCTGTGGCCTGTGAGGGGACCCACTGGAGGGGGAGATGGGGAAGAGGGTGTGCTGGGACTATTCACAGGGCTAAATGCTGCAAGCCTGTGTGTATAAGACTACATTAATGTACATTCAAAAATACTACTACAATAACAGAATTAGAGAAATTGAGATTTTAAGTGAGTTATTTAATGGCTTCTGGTACTATTGTATTTATTGATTGATTCTTTTTATTATGTAACTTTAAGGTCTATAGCATAATGCTTTGATATACATATACATAGTGAAATGATTGCTACAGTTAAGCAAATTAACATGTCCATTATCTCACATAGTTACCTTTTTGTTTCATGGTAAGAGTACCTTAAATCTACTCTCTTAGCAAATTTTCAATATACAATATAATATTATTAACTATAGTCCTCCTGCTGTACATTAGCTCTCTAGACTTATTCATCCTTTATAACTACAACTTGGTACTCTTTGTCCTTCATCTCCCCATTTTCCCTGTCCCTGGTAACCACTGTTTTGCTCTTTATTTCTACGTATTTGATTTTTAAAAAAAGTTTTCACACTAAGACTGAGATCATGAAGTATTTTTCTTTCTGTGTCTGCCTTGTTTCATTTAGCATAATGTCTTCTATGTCATTCATGTTGTTGGAAATGACAGGATCTCTGGTACTATTGTATTGAGATCCAAGAGTCCTCTGAGCACTTCCTAGAATAAACTTCCCCAAATCCAGGTCTATGAAGGGAAGCCCCATGCTATCTTTGGAAGGATGCTCAACAGTGGGGGTTAGAGCTGGGGGTAAGACCCAGTAGTCTGCAAGGTTCTTGCTCCTCTAAGATTCTCTGAATTATTCTAGGCTTGTAAGATAAACCCCTCTTGGCACCTTTGCAGGCAATTCTATAAATGACATTGCTAACAATTGCCATACCTCCTTGGGAATGGCTCTCTGGGGCCTGGAGTGACTGCAGAAATAAGCATTCATGGGCTCTCTTGGGCAAATCTTTTAGAGAGATGGAAGGCAGTTTGGATGAAGTCTTCATGCACTGTTACTGGAAATGACCCTTACATGCTAAGAAGGTCAGGCAGAATGTTATTCCCCTTGATTAATTCTCCCTCCAGGGGGAATCTTCTTTATTTAAAGCAGAATGGCTCATAGTTTGTCAGAAGAAACATGTTTTATAAATCTTGAAGAAGGAAAAGGTCACTGAAATGGATTCCTATGTGCTGCTTAGAATCAAGTCTTTCTGATGACATATGTTCAATTTATGAGGATTGGTGAACATAGTTTTTCAATAGAAATATTTTATTAACTGCAAGTCCAAATCCTTCTTGCCTGTTACATTACCCTCCCCAGAGACCATCTATCTCAACATCTAAACTTTTTTCAAATGCTTAAGAATAGCAATGGCCATTCAGACTCTTTCTATATATAATTATTATTATAATAAGTATTTAATCCTTGCACAGTCACTATGAGGTAGATTTTATTGACTCCATTTTGCAGATGATCGGAAGTATCTTGTCCAAGGTATCCTACCAAAGTGGTAGAAGATTCTTTTCCACTGCCCTCTGCCTCCTCTTATGTCCCTATGTCTCTGACCACTCTACTTCCTTCTGCCATCTCTGGATCTCACCAGCATTAACCTAATCCTTTAGGCAAACCTCTTGCTAGGTACCATGATCCTCCCAGACTTCTGTGTTTTCAGACTTTGTACCTTCCCCTTGCTACTGCAGGAGAAAAGCAACTTCTCCCCACCTGTTGTTTTGTGGGGAGAAGGGGGAAACTGTTTGTCTGTGAAAGGGGAATAGTTGTCTGGAATCACCTCACTTGTTCCCCCTTCTCTCTCCCTTCAGTCAGATGTGCCTTCTCACCAGGCAGTGTGAGCCCAGCCTCTGATACACTTTGAGAGTGGGCAAAGCTCTGGGCAGGAACTACAGAGGGAGCTCAGCATTCAGGAAGGCTTCATTTTTTATTCTCAATCTCTTTTCTGGATGTTCTTATTGTTGCTGCCCAAACTTATGGCTCAGTCATTCCTGACCAGTACCTTCAACCTTCTGTTGCTTTCTCTTTCTCTCCTAGTCTCCAAGTCTCCTCTTCATCATTTAGCAGGTATGTGACCTTGGGCAAATAAATAAACATAGCTTCTTTGAGTCTCAGTTTTCTCATCTGTAAAAAAAAATGGGTGGGTAATATCTGTTTTGCATAGATTAGTTGTGAAGATTAAATCAGTTAGTATTTCATAGAAAAACACATGACAAGTAGTAGACCCTTGGTCCATTTCAGTTTTCAATTTTCTTTTCTTTTTTGAGACAGAGTCTCATTCTGTTGATCCAGGTAGAATGCAGTGGCGTCATCATAGCTCACTGCAACTTCAAACTCCTGGCTCAAGCGGGCCTCCCGCCTCAGCCCCCGAGTAGCTGGCACTACAGGCATGTGCCACCACACCTGGCTAATTTTTTCTATTTTTAGTAGAGATAGGGTCTCACTCTTGCTCAGGCTGGTCTCAAACTCCTCCTGTGCTCAAGTAATCCTCCCACCTCAGCCTCGCAGAGTGCTAGGACTACAGGCGTGAGCCACTGCGCCTAGTCCCATTTTTCTTGATTTTGGCCTTAGAAACAGTAATGTTTTAAACAGTAAAGAATCATAGATAATCTTTTAAACCTAGCCTACCCAGTCAGACCCTTGATTTTCTTCACATTTCTGCCTCCACGTACCAATTATCTGTCCTTACTCTACACAGCTCCTGGTCCCAGAGTACCCAGACCCTCAATGCTTTTGATGCTACTGGTTTTGGGGCTTGCCCTCTCTTCCTGCCCCATGCCCTCTTGCTTCCTGTGTCTTCTAGGCTTTCCCCCATGCCATTTGTCTATGCCCTTCTTGCTGCCATAGCCAGGTGCTGACTATAATAATACCTGCTTTTCATACCTCAGGGATTATTGTGAGGATCAAAGGGGATGATTTAGGTGATGAAAGTGCTTTGAAAAGTAAGATGGGCTGCATCATGTGGGTTATTATGATGATGATTATCACCCCTGCACTGTCTTCAGATGCCTAAAAATATCCACCCAGCCTGGACTTTCTCAGCATATTCTTATCTCTCTTGGACTTCCCCACATTGGCTGAGAAGCCTGACAGTTTAAGCAACTGAAGAACTTGCCGGTAGACAGCAGTGTTGGGGGTGGAGAATGCCTCGGTAATGAATTACCTTCTTTAGGGCCCCAACGGGAAATCTGGTACCCTGGAAAGCGTTAATTTACCTCACTTGAGCGAATGCTTTAGACCCAGCAAGAATTTCATTTGCCCAGGCAGCCCATTGTGATGATGACATTAAATAATCATTATCATTACGTGGAAATCCTGTCACCTTGGGGATTTAGAAAGTGTTTCTCAAGTCACATACACATAAGCAACCCAAATGAGCAGAATGTTCATCTAGAAGAAAGTATTTGTGAGGAAAACATTTGTTTGTAATTGTCAGCATTTGGCAAAGGCAGAGAATGAAGGAATGAAATGAACCACAGCTTTGGATTCCTTCCAGCGTTTTTTCCAATCCCAAATCATCGGACTAGGGAGGGAAGACTTCCTGTCGCAGACCACGAGCTCTGAGGGAGGAGGGCAGGAGACTTCAGCTCCCTCCCGCTTCAGTCCAGGAAGTCATTTCAAAGGGAGCTGTCTCCGGGGAAAAGCAAGAGCCCATTTGCCAATATTTATTTATAGTCTTACACCCTGTAAACTTGTCTTCTTTTTAAAAATTAAGAGCAAAAAAGTATTTGGGTTCTTGTTTGTTTGGACCACCTCCAGGCAGTCATATCTGTTTTCTTTATTTCTGTGCTGGTTGCTCAACATCTTTGGTCTTGATTGAATTGGTTTCATGCCTAGGCCCTCCTTTATTATTAATGTTCTTATTATTGGTTAGTTCTATGTTTGCAGTGTCCTTGACAATCTTTTTTTATTAGCTGTTCTTTAGCAACTCAGTGAGGTGGACCAGCCTTACTGAATATTTATCCAACAAATTGTCCAACATTTTCTTTTGTTGGCTTTTGTTAGGATTTATTGCGACCATTTCTTTTTTCTTTCTGATAGTCATCCTTCTGCAAGAAACATTTTTCATGCTCTTTCTTGTGGGGCTACATGAGCCAGGGGCATGTGTCATCTGCTTTCAATTCATGTTTAGTTTCTTCCTCCCCTTCCTGGCTTTCTCACCCTCCTCGAAGTTATTGTGGCTTCTCCTGTTCATGCAAATGGTGCTCCACTAATCTAAGGCAGGTTTGAGCAGAGGGCTTCCTTTCTGATTTCTTGGCATTTGGATGCATCTCTAAGTGGCCACAAGCTGTCGGTTCTTCAGCACAAGTTTTGTTTCTGAATAGGCAGTTGCCGCTAACATTTTGTGGTGGTTGTTGCTGTTGCTGGGTGTATATTGGCTCTATGGTGAGCCGCTGGAATGTCAGGCTATGAAGAGAGAGATCTCAGGGATGGCTGGGAATTGGTACTGGAACACGAAAGGACACCAATTCCAATCAACCAATAAATAGTCAAGTCTTTTGAAACCCATCATCTTCACCTCCATCACAGCAGCCCTTCGGCCATAATAGTGGCCACCCTCAGCCTTGTCACCACCATTAAAAACATTTGTGCATTCTATCTATGCACAGATACTTAAACATGCCTGGTGTCTAGGAATTTACAAGTAAACTGGACCCTCCCCCAATACCATTTAAACTTTGAATTCTTGGTATATCTATTTTCCTTCTTCTATCTACCTCTACCTTTGTATTTCTCAATTGCGCTCATATCAGATTGTGATTATTGTTGACTTGCTTCCACACCCACTGGACTCTGGACTTCCTGAGGGTAGAGACTGTGTCTTATTCCTTATCTGCCAAGTACTGTGCTAGATACCAGGGATACTTATTGGTGTGTGTGTGTCAATAAGTGGTTGTTGAATGAGTATCAAAAGTTCTTTTAATTAAATGAGAAAATGCTTTCATAAACTATAAAATGTTTTATAAACTAGTAAGGACTGTACAAATACAACTTCTTTTTATTATGATTACATTACTTTGTCTATATGGCAACAAAGGATAGATTTGGATCCTGCGAAGCTGGATAAGAAATACTTGATCTATCCATTTTATAAAACAAAAAGGGTGGCAATCAGACCAAACTTGCAAAAGGTTAAAAAGATCAGCCATTTTTTTTTTTTGACTGGTTTCTGATGTTGGGCTTGCCTGGAAAACTGTGGGGATTGAGAGAGCCCAGCAATGGATGGGAAAATAACCTCCAAGTGTCTTTAAAATTCATTTGAAAAATTCTCAGCTGCATGAGGGGTATTTTAGAAAATGTCCTAAGTGAGGTTACACTTAATGGGTTCTGGATATAAATGGTTCTGGAAAGCTATATGTTGTTCTGTGTTGTACCAGATTTAAGCCATTGGAATGGGAGTTGCTAAAGCAACTCAATGTAGTTAGCAGTTTGAAAATAGCTCAGTGCTCTAGTACTCTCTCTACTATCCTTGCTCCATGAAACTTTGAGGCTGTGAAGAAGGAAAAAAAGTAGATTCCTTCATTTTCTCTCCCCGTCTACTATCTCATGGCATACTGCTCTAAAGCAATGCCCTGGTTATTTCTACAGAACAAACATTGCAATTAGTGATTAAAACGTAAGTTTTACTTATGAGTCTGACACATTCCTGGTACTTTATAAATAATGAGCAAGCAAATGAATGAATTTTGCCTCCTTATCCCAGCTGCTCCAAAAAATTTAACATTTGCCTGTAAGAAAGTCCCAGGCATGACTTTACTGGCTTTTATTCAAGGGTACCCTGAGATCAATCAGCAACAAGGGAAGAACTCTTGAGTTTGGGCCAAGTTCACCTACAAGAAGCAGCTTTTGAGAAAAGCTCAGTTCTGTTATCAATATTCCTTAAACTTTTTCAGGAGCCCTGGCAAACTGCTTTTGAAAAGCAAATGCTTTGTAGGCAGAAGCTGATCCGGAAAGTCAGAATGCAAGTCTCTTCCCCAGTTGGACAGCAAGAAATCCTAAATCAACTCTTTGGTTCATTTTGGGGGATGGATTTATAAAAGGCTGACAGCACTTCTATGTGCAGAAACACTAGACTGATTGCTAGAGGTAAAAAATTCAGTCTACCAGAATTTACTTGTGTTAAATGAAGTTGCCAGGAGGCTGCACTATAGAATTCTGGCTTTCTGTAAGTTATCCTCATTACTGATCACTATTAGAACTTGTTGACTTTTGAATCTGGTTATTTGCTTAAATCATAGCTTAAAGGCCACAGAGCCATTTTCCTTTCCTACTGCCTGCTTTCCTGTTCCTGACTTTTACCATTGATCCTAGTTTCTTTTCTTCATGTGCCAATCTCTTTGTTTGGCAGAAACTGGCCATCAGAAGATTTTTCGTCTACTTAGTTCTTTGGCTGCTGAAGATTTAGCTAATTGGGAATTGAATGGAGGAAAAAGTCAAGCAGGGGAATTTGTTCATGAAATAGATTTTTTTGTTCCTCTGAGGATTTGTTGTAAGCATATATAAAGTGTCTTTCTCACTTAGACTACCTCCAAGCATTTTCACAGATCAATTAGCCACTGGCAGGGCAGGGAGAGTGGAGGCGGATTGCATGTAGTGACAGCCAGACTCTGGCTGCTCTCTCTCTCAGACATGCTGTCCTTGATCACTAGATAACCACAGTGACACTTCACCCCCTGGCGACTGTTTCCATTACAATCAGAACTTCGGAGCAAGGGCGTGGCTTTCAGGGTCTTGCTCCAGTACATTAATAAACAAACACCCACAAGGAGAACTTGAAGAAAAGGGAGGCTGGCCATCCCTTCTAGAGACAAAGCCAAGAAAAGGAAACAAAAAGAAATCAATCTTTTATTTGCTCACTTTGACTCCAGAACAATTATGTATTCTCTGGATTGTTCAGCCATTGACTAATGTGGTACCTGAGAGTTTCTTTCAGTTCATTAGATGAGACCAACTAAGCCCCACAAACGATCTTAATTCTGAGAGGATGAGGCTCATGACAGGAGCCCTTCTAGGCTTGCAAAATAGGTGTGACATGCCTCCTGCCAGTCACTCAGCAGGCAGAGCCTCCAGCATATGCCTCAGGGGCCTGTGAGGTACAGATTGAGGGCAGAATCTGGAGAACACCTAAAAATGTGTCCAACTGAGCTGTCAGAAAAATTCCCCCTCAGTCACTCTGCAGGAACAAATGGAGGTTCTGAAATACACACATCATCTTGGCAGCATGTATTGAACTTTGAGTTTCCAGCCTGTCAATAATAGGGCCAGAGGGGAGGGGAAGAGGTCAGAGGACGGGATAACAGGGTGACCACTGCGGGAGGCTCAAGAGGCGAAGGGTGAACCCTATCCCTTAAAAGACTTGGAGGCTTTCAGACTTCTCAGCAAGCTGAGAATTTGGAAAGAAAAGTGCTTCTTATATAACAGCTGAGAACTCTTATCTCATTCTTGGGAACAAGCTGGGGGGTAGGTGGCAACTATTTTGGTCTTCTGTTTCACAGTTGGCAGAGCTGAGGTACAGGGAAAGGAATTGGTCTGTCTTAGCCCACTTAGCCAGATGTGCAAGTGAAGAGAGTTCCTTTAATGCCCCTCAGCAGTTACATCCCATCCTCCATCAATGCCATTTACAACTTCTACTCCCAGCCCTCTGGCTACCTCTTAGAGAGTGGGAATTTACAGCATTATTGAGGTCACCCAACAAACTTGGGTCTAAGACTTGTCCTTGAACTCTGGCTCTTCTGCTTACTAGCTCTTCAGTCTCTGGCAAGTTACTTAATTTCTCTGCAGCCTCAATTTGCTCCTCTTTAAAATGAGGATGACAATAGCCATAGCATAGGTCATTATGAGAATTAAAAGTGTTGGAAAGCATTTAACTTAGTGCCTCGCATAACTCAGTAAATGTTAATTGGATCTGAATTTAAAGAAGAAATGAAATGAGCCCAGATTTCTTTCTCTGACTTCTTTTGATCTCAGGGAAGAGCAGGCTCCAACTTACTGGCTGCTCACAGATTTCTCCATACCTGTGAATCTCAAAGAATGTCTGCTGGCCCACCAGCATCTGGGACACCTGGGACCCTGTGAGAAATGCAAATTCTCAGGCCCCATCTCAGACTTACTGAATCAGAACCTCTTCGTGGGTAGGGGAGGGTAGCAATTTATGTTTCAACAAGTCCTCCAGGTGATTCTGATCCACATTCAAGTTTGAGAATCATTGTCCTATATTAATTTCAAAATGACAGGAATGAAACACCTGTGGCAACATCGGGCATAATCATTGTTACAATGATGCTGCTCCATCTTCAACTTTGACAACTTGGGCTTAGGCATATATTGGTGGTACTCCTGTATCTGTCCTGTCTTTGTGTATTTGTTGAGAGAAGAGAAAAAGAAATTTGCTAAATCTGACCATCCCCCTGAACTTTTAAGACACCTGCTTTTCCTCCTATAGGAGATGGAATTGGCAAAAGAACATTAAGGTTCTACATGAGGATGGAGCTGTTAGAAGAAACTGTCAAATACAGTCTAAAAGGACCACAGTCCTTATAATGTTGGGATGTGCAGAGACAGAACACATCTTGAAATAAAACTCTAAGGGAGGTACGTGCTCAGACATATGAACTCTGGGAGAGATGCGAAATTTATTAGATATTCAGAAGGATGCTTAGAGTGTTGACAAGTATTGAAATGATGTTGAAACTACTTCGAAAGTTGAATATATGGTATAAAGTTTGGATCTTTTAAAATTATAGAGAAGATAAACTTTTCATCTTTCCGATGAGAGTAGAAGGTTGTGTCACATGACTGATTCCTCATTTCTACCATGTAACCTCTCCACAGGGGCTTTCGGCGATCCTCTTTGCAAGGAAGGCTCCTGTTTCCTACTTCCTCCGTGCCCTGCCTCTACTCTTTTTCCACCTCTTTTATTCCTCTCTGGAAAAGTTTAGAAGCCCCCACCCTTTTTTCCCCAGGGGTAAACATTGCTTTAGTTGCCTTGGCAGCACCTGACAGCATAGAATATTTAAGTCCAAAGATTTCTTATCACTCTGTAATTCAACACTCTCATTTTACCAATGACAAAGTTGAGGTCCAGAGATGGAGTCTCCTGATTCCAAGTTCGATATTCTTTAAATTATTCTCTAATGAAAGTGTCTCCACACAGTCTGCATACTTAGTAATCATGGGTGTGGCAGGGAAAAGAGGAGTCATGGAATAAGAAGCATTCTCCACCCTAGTTTTTAAGATATAATACCTGTTAAAAAAGTCAATCTGTATGTGGGTCAGTATTGTAATTTTCCACTTTTGTTTAAATAAACGAGGAATGTGATGTCTGGCCCATTTGTAATTGTACACACTAGTGAATGCGTGTAAGTCAAAACCAAACAAGTCCCAAATAGCCTCTAATCTATCTTTTTGATGAGGAGCTCATTATTGGCAAATCATTCGCTTTTAATTGGTGCTCAAGTCATGCTGTTCACTTAAATGGAGAAGAGTGGGTGGGACCTAGTCCTTGATATCATATTAATGTCTTTTGCTCATAATGTTTGAATTTTGAGAGAAAATCACTATTGTCTCCTTATAACATAGCTTTAAAATAGAAACAAAATGCTCCTGTTTGACTTTGGCACTAGGAATATCAGGTGGTTGCTTAATATTCCTTACATTTTGCTTGACGTTTTTCATGCTGACATTCTGAAGTTCCCAGACAATAAGTCAAATGATTTCTTAGATGTTCAGGGAACAGTGCATACAGCCAGTACTCAATTTTTCAGGATAATGGGAGAAAACCTTGGCTTGGGTTATTTCAAACCAGACAGATCATCAGAATAAAAAAATTGAGTGCATGTGTGTGTGTGTTTCAGCTTTATTTTCTTTCTGACTCCATAAGGGACTATTCTGTGGTGAGGGCATTCTTGAATATTCACTGAATATTAATAATCATAATTGCAATGCATACCTATTGATTGACCACTTGTTATGTGCCAAGTCCTTGTGCTATGCCTTTAATATCTCACTTATTGCTCAAAACTCTCCATGGAAGGAATTTTATCCCCATTTTATAGCCTTGGCAATGTTAAGTAATTTGTCACAGATCACATAGGAATTAAGTAGGAGAGTCAGGATTTGACAGAAAAGGGAGGATTTAGGATGGCTGAAAGGTTGGATGAGGTCAGGAGATGCTTGGGGTTGGCCTGTATGAAAGCAGTCTTAGACTTGAACTACTTGGGATTTTGAAATGAAAGACACCACCACTCTTGTGCTGCTGCTACCCTCCCTCCAACCATTCTCTAGACAGCAGCACGAACAATCATTTTGAGATGTGAATTGGAAAGAGTTGATGCCGAGTTTTAACATGTTTCAGTGGCTTCCTGTTGCACTTGGGATAAAATTCAAAGTCCTTGCCTTTGTCTACAAGGCTGTCACAAGTGCTGTTGTTTGGCACCCATCCCCCCTTGGGACTTGTACCTGAATACTTGGACAGCTTTCTACAGCAATCGCCTGAAACTCTCCATCTGAGGTTTTCCGGCTGCTAGCAGGGCAGGCAGTAAGTTCCTGGTAGTTAATGCCCCAGGAGCAGGTCTCAACTGGTGATGGGCAGGAGATGGTGGATAAATACCCCAACTGTCTTGCCCCTCAGGTGGTAGAACTCTGAGGTGTGCTCAGTGCAGTCTCCAGAGGCCCACCCCGGGAGTGAGCTCCAGTTGCCCACAGTAATGAACTGCTTGCTAACACATCTTGTATTGCCTTCCTTCCCTCCCTGTCTCACTTTCCTGCTCCTTTCTTGTGTTTCCTCCAAAATAAACCACTTACATTCACATCTTTGCTCATGGTCTGATTCAGGGGAACCTAACATAAGCCAAAGGTCATGTTTGAACTGGCCTCTGCCCACCTTTCCAACCTCACCTACAGCCAGCCATTACACCCCACAAACTGCTTTCCAGCCATATTGCTCTTTACGTTTCTAAACATTCTAGGCTTCTTGGTACATTGTGCAGTTCCTTTTAACTGGCATGTGCTATTCCTGTACCTCCCAGGCCCAGCTCCTTATCAGTCTGGCTTCAACTTAAACGCTACCTCCTGAAGAGGCCTTCCCTGATATCTTGGAAAAGAGCACATGGTCCTTGAGTAGGCTACTGGGCTCTCCTTGCTTTGGCCCCAAGCAGAGCCATGTGTGTGGTAGAGCGATGGCCACCTCCTGCCTCCCTGTTTGATCTCCTGCCTTTTCCACATCCCCAGCCTATGCTGGGTCAGACTGGGCCCATTCCTTGTGCCACTTGGACTTCTCTTGAGAGCGCTTGGGTTTATCTGAGGCATCAGGGTTAAGCATGAAGCTTAAAATAGGAGGAAAGAGTGACAGCGTGGCTAATATGAGAGCCATGAAGTCTGGGTATTCAGAAGGTCTGACATACATCAGATAAACCTTTGAAGTTAAGGACATATCCTCTGAATCCAATTCTCAATGTCTTCTGAGGCCCACTGAAGAAATGTCCTTAAAATCCTATACTGATTTCTCTCATGAATCTTTGTAAGAGGTTGTTCTTTTATTTGTTTAAAGTTGTTTTTTGTTGTTATTCTTCAAGTAAGAGAAACGAAGAAGAAATTACAGACCCTCTTGTATCTGTGCTTTCCATTCTCTTGCCAAATAGGCTAGTACCCAAAGGTACATTTTTATGTAACTGTTGTTTTTCTTTTTAAAGAATCCCGGAAAAGTTTTTTGAGTGGATTAAGAAGAGGCTGCTCCTCTCAGTGGAGGCTGCCTGCTTGTACATGTGCAAGGCCCACATGGCGGCTCCTGCTCTTCTTTCTGAGCAGGACCAGCTTGTCCAATTTAGGAGGGAACCTGAGTCTAGAGATGGAGATATGATGGCTGCACCACCAACAGTTCTACCTTCTGAGAAATGGGCTTTTAGACCTAATGCCAATCCTAAGTATTCTAGTTTGCCATTTTTTCCCCCTTCAAGCTTGATTGGATCATGAAATATTAATACCAGTACTAGAAGCTTGCTATGATCTAAATGTTTGTGTTCCCCTAAAACTCGTATGTTGAAACCTAATCTCCAATGCAATAGTATTAAGAGGTGAGGACCTTTAGGAGGTGATTGGGTCAGGAGGGCAGAGTCCTCATGAATGGAATTAGTCCCTTATAAAATATGTTTAAGGGAGCTCATTTGCCTCTTCTACTATGTGGGGATAGAGCAAGAAGGTGCCATCTATGAACCAGGGAACAGACTCTTGCCAGACACCAAATCTGCTGGTGCCTTGATTTTGGACTTCCCATCCTCTGGAGCTGTTGGAAATGAATTTCTGTTGTTTATGGGATACCCAGTTTATGGTATTTTTGTTGTAGCAGCCTAAGTGGACTAAGACAGAGCTCTAGTGAGCATGAGTGCCAGTCTCTCATTTTATCCACGACAAGATTGAGGCTTACAGCCACTTAACAGCTTATTCAAAGCCACGCTGCTGATTTGTCACACATTTAGGATAAAAACAGGCTTAATGTTATGGGGAAATTCTTTTAAACCACTGACTGTCTAAAAAGTTCTTGTAATTCTTAGGAAATTTACTGAAAGACAGGGTTGGGGAGAGGCTGTTGATGAAGACATTGGGAAATTCGCCAAAGAGGGGGGTCTGATGAAGACATTTTAGGAGCAGTGGCCCTAAAAGGAGGTTCCTTTGTAAATTTTTACTTTGGGGTCTCAAAATTTAAATTTTTGCCACTGAATGTTTCTCCCTTTGCATATGTTTCCAGAATTGTGGTGATTACTTCTAAACATGGAGCTCCATACTGATATGTGGTAAGGATTAATGTTGACCCCAGGATCTTATTCAAGGTAGGAATGCTTTGTTCTTGCTGTTTTCAGAGCCGGTGGTCTTAGATCAATGTTATTGAAGCCTTCAGCTCACCATCATTTGAACTTTCCTTCCTTTTTTGTTAAAGCCTGAAATAACTCAATGACTAAGGAATTTCTTTGAAAAAAAAAAGACAAAATGAAAACAAAGACTTTGTCTTTTGGAATAAGTTAATCCTTACAGAAGAGTGGTAAAATGAATATGAGTTTGGATCTCTGGGATCATTGTTATGTAATAAAGACTGAATTCACCTTCTCTGGGATCAAGTGAAATTCAGATTAAAATCTCTTCAACAACAGATATCTACCCATTCTGTGGCCTCTACACTTCCTACTACCCACATCTGCTGCACACTACGGAAACATTGTCATTAATTTAGTTAATCATCACATTCTCATTGAACACGAATTTCATTATGCACTAAGTCATTAACATTCTATAATTTCAAGTAGGAAAGATTCTAAGAGCTTGTATTCACAAACAGCTTGTCTGAAGAAATAAAATCAAAAGAATATGGAATTCAAATGAATACGAACAACAGCCTTCATCGAAGATGGTGGATTTTGTTTGTTGCATTGTTTCTGTAATAGGACTGATAGTTTGTACTGAATAATTCATGCTATTTTGCCCAAGCCCCTTGAAAGTGCTGGCATATCTCTGAGGGACAGCTGGCTGAGGTTATGGGACAGACTGTTGCCACAGACTTGAATATTGCCAAATGGCCTCTTGGGGATTTTTTTTTGGTAGTGCAGTGTTTGAGAGTGCTGGTTATGGAATTAAGCAGACCTGGTTCAAATTGTAGCTCTACCCTTTGACATGGGCAAGAGAGCTAACCTCTCTTAGTCTTGATTTCCTCCTTTATAAAATGAAGGTAAAAAACTATCCTCATTGGGATATATATATGTGTATGTGTGTGTGT
>CAUYRT010107660.1:0-13727 GCA_963574885.1 Lepilemur ruficaudatus
AAAGGATATAAATGGACCAATCCGATCTGCTCACATTCAAATCTGAATGCACAAAGCCCTTTATAAAAAGATGTGTTAAATAATTCAATGAGCAGATTATTATTACAGTGAATTAAATAAATGGACATGGTATATCTCTAAAAAAAAAAAAACCTAAAACAGATACACAAAAATTAAAAATCAAGAAATTAAGATATACTACTAGAGAATATCACTTTTATGCAAAGGAAGACAGGAATGAAGAAAGATTGTACCATAAAACAATCAGAAATTAAATAAGAACATGGCAGTCATAAGTTCTTACCTATCAATAATAGCATGGAATGTAAATGGACTTAACTCACCAATCAAAAGACATAGAGTTGATGGATGGATAAAAAACAAGATCCAAATATAGGCTGCCTATGAGAAACTCACTTCATCAATAAAGACACACATAGACTGAAAATAAGGATGTAAAAAGACATCGCAAGCAAATGGAAACCAAAAAGAGCAGCAGTAGCTATACTTATATCAGATGAATTAGATTTCAAGACAAAAACTGTAAAGAAAAGACAAAGATGATTATTATACAATAATAAAGGGATCAATTCAGGAAGAAGATATAACAATTATAAATATATATGTTCCCAACACTGGAGCACCCAGATACATAATATAAAGTGAATCTTATTAGAGCTAAACAGATAAAGTTAGAACCCAATATAATAATAGCTGGAGACCTCAACATCCCACTTTCAGCATTGAACAGATCAGCCAGACAGAAAATAAACAAAGAAACATCAGACCAATCTGCACTAAAGAACAAATGGACCAAATAGATATTTACAGAACATTTCATCCAACAGCTGCAGAATACAATTCTTCTCCTCAGCATATGGATGATTCTTAAGGATAGACCATAAGTTAGGCCGCAAAACAAGTCTTTAAAAATTAAAAAAAATTGGAATTATATCAAGTATTTTCTCAATTCAATATTCAATATTGAATTCAATATTGAATCTATATTCAATAACAAGAGCAACTTTGGAAACTATACAAACAGATGGAAATTAAACAATATGCTCCTGAGTGCCCAGTAGGTCAATGAAGAAATTAAGAAGGAATTTTTAAAATTTCTTGAAACAAAAGAAAATGGAAATGCAACATACCCAAACCTGTGGGACACAGTAAAAGCAGTACTAAGAGGAAAGTTTATAGCAGTAAGTGCCTACATCAGAAAAGTAGGAAAACTTCAAATAAACAACCTAATGAGTCATCTTAAAGAACTAGAAAAACAAGAGCAAACCAAACCCAAATTTAGTAGAAGGAAAGAAATAACAAAGATTAGAGCAGCAACAAATGAAATTGAAACAAAAAGTACAAAAGATCAATGAAATAAAAAATTGTCTTTTGAAAAGATAAACAAAATTGACAAATTTTTAGCCAGACTAAGAGAAAAAGAGAGGAGACTCAAATAAATAAAATCAGAGATGAATAAGGACACATTACAACTGATAGTGCAGAAATTCAAAACATCATTAGAGACTACAATAAGCAACTATATGCCAAAAAATTGGAAAGCCTAGAAGAAATGTATATATTCCTAGATTCCTAAATGTGTGTATTCCAAAGCATACAACCTACCAAGATTGAACCAGGGAGAAATCCAAACCCTGAAAAGACCAACAACAAGTAATGAGATAGAAGCAGTAATAAAAAGTCTCCCATCAAAGAAAAACCCAGGACCCAGTGGTTTCACTGCTGAATTCTACCAAACATTTAAAGAATTAATACCAATCTTACTCAAATTATTCAAAAAAATCTAGGAGGAGAGAATACCCCCAAACTCATTCTATTAATACAAGGCTAGTATCAACCTGATACCAAGATCAAACACACACACAAAAAGAAAACTATACACCAATATCTCTGATGAGCATAGATGCAAAAATCCTCAACAAAACACTAGCAAATTGAATTCAACAACTCATTAAAAAGATTATTCCTCATGATCAAGTGGGATTCCTCCCAAGGATGTGAAGGTGGTTCAACGTATGAAAATCAATCAATGTGATACATCATATCAACAGAATAAAGGACAAAAACCATATGATCATTTCAATTGATGATGAAAAGGCATTTAGTAAAATTCAACACCCCTTCATGATAAAAAAAACTCCCAAAAACTTGGGTATGGAAGGAGCATACCTAAACATGATAAAAGCCATATAATGACAGACCCACAGCTAGTATCATACTGAATGGGGAAAAATTAAAAGTATTTCCTCTAAGATCTGGAACAATGTAAGCATGCCCATTTTCATCACTGTTATTCAAAATAGTATTGGAAGTTCTAGCTAGAGCAATCAGACAAGAGAAAGAAATAAAAGGCATCTAAATTGGAAAGGAAGAAGTTAAATATCCTTGTTTGTAGATAATTGATCTTTTTATATATTTAGAGAAACCCAAAGACTCCACTAAAAAACTATTAGAACTGATAAATAAATTTAGTAAAGTCGCAGGATACAAAATCAACATATAAAGGATGAGTAGCATTTCTATATGCCAATAGTGAACAACGTGAAAAAGAAACTAAGAAAGTGATATCATTTACAATAGCTACAAATAAAATAAAGCACAAAGGAATAGACTTAACCAAAGAAGTGTAATATCTCTACCATGAAAACTATAAAATATTGATGAAAGAAATTGAAGAGGACATACACACAAAAGGAAATATATTCCACACTCATGAATTCCACACTCAGGAATTAATATTGTGAAAATGTCCATACTACCCAAAGTAGTCTACAGATTCAATGCAATCTCTGTCAAAATACCAATGACATTCTTCACAGAAATAGGAAAAATAATCCTAAAAATTTGTAGAGAACAACAAAAGACCCAGAATAGCTACAGCCATCCTGAGCAGAAACAATAAAACTAGAGGAATCACATTACCTGACTTCAAACTGTACTACAGAGATGTAGTAACCAAACAGTATGGTACTGGCATAAAAACAGACACATAGAACAAAGGAACAGAATAGAGAACTCAGAAACAAATCCACACACCTATAATTAATTAATTTTTGATAAAGGTACAAAAACACGTATTGAGGAAAGGACATTCTCTTCAACAAATGTTGCTGGAAAAACTATTTATCCATATGCAAGAGAATGAATCTAGACTGCTATACTTGCCATACACAAAAATCAAATAAAAATAGATTAAAGACTGAAATATAAGACCTGAAACCATGAAACTACTAAAAGAAAACATTGGGGGAACACACCAGGACATTAGTTTGGGCAAAGATTTTTTTGAGTTGTATCTCAAAAACACAGGCAAGCAAAGCAAAAATAGACAAATAGGATCACATCAAGAAAAAAAACTTCTGCACAGGAAAGGAAACAGTCAATAAAGTGAAGAGACAACCTACAGAATGGGAGAAAATATTTGCAAACACCCATATGACAAGGGACTAATAACTAGAATATATAAAGAGCTCAAATGACTCAGTAGAAAAAATCAAATAATCTGGTTTAAAAATGGGCAAAAGATTTGAATATATATTTCTTAAAAGAAGACATATAAATAGATAACAGAAATATGAAAAAAAGCTCAACATCATTAATCATTGGAGAAATGCAAAACTACAATGAGATACCATCTCACCCCAGTTAAAATGGCTTTTATCCAAAAGACAAACAATAATGAATGCTGGCAAGGATGTGGAGAAAGGAGAACCCTCATACACTGGTTACATTACCACTATTGGTGGGACTGTAAATTAGTAAGCCACTATGGAGAATAGTATGGAAGTTCCTCAAAAAGCTAAAAATAGAACTACCATATGACCTAGCAATCTCATTTCCAAAGGAAAGGAAATCAGTATATCAAAACGGTATATGCACTCCCAGTAGAAATATTTGGAATCAATCTAAGTGTCCCTCAACAGATGAATGGATAAAGAAAATGTACATTTACACAATGGAATATTATTCAGCCATAAAAATGAAATTCTACTATTTGTAAAAACATGGTTGAAACTGGAGAACATTATGTTAAGTGGAATAAGCCAAGCACAGAAAGATGCATTTCACATGTTCTCACTCATATTTGTAAGCTAAAATTAAAACAATTGATCTCATGGAAATAGAGAGTACAATGATGGTGGTTGGGAAGTATAGTGGGGAGAGGGAGAAAAAGTAGGGATGGTTAGTGGGTACAAAAATATAATTAGATAGAATGCACAAGAGGGTGACTGTAGTCAATAGTAAGTTATTGTATATGCTTTTAAAAGCTAAGAGTGGAATTAGAATATTCCAAACACAAAGAAATGATAAGTGTTTGAGGTAATGGATACCCTAATTACCCTGATTTGATTACTACACATTGTATCCCTGTATCAAAACATCACATGTACCCCATAAATATATATGTAACTATTATGTACCCATAATAATTAAAAATTAAAGATTAAAAAAAAAAGATGGGATATGTCAAAAGCAAACAGAAGCAAACTTGAAGGAACTCCCACTAGCCAAATTGGGGACAATTTGAGGATCAAAATATATAATGATAGTAATAGATTATGACCACTGAATTATACAGGAAACCATGAGCCCATACTGAAATAAATAGGTAAATAAATGGAAAGGTTGATGATGAATAGGATATTTTCATAGTTTAAAATTACTTTCTCATAAATATTTATTAATTGCAAGGAACAATAGCATAGCTTTGCTACATATTGTATGATTTTACATACATTCTTTAGCTGTATGCTGTATGGCTCCATTTATATGACATTATTCTCTAAAGCATAAAGTCACTATGGAAAAGGCAAAACTGTAGGGATGGAGAACAGATTGGTGGTTGTTTGGTGTTAAAGGGAGGGGGAGGGCTTGACTAAAAGGGGTAGTATGAAGGAAAATTTTCTGAAGTGATGGAACTGTTCTGTATCTTGATTAGAGTGGTGATTACATTGTTGTATATATATGTCAAAACTCAAAGAATTGTGCACCAAGAAAAAGTGAACTTTGCTGTACATAATTATTTTTAAATCAAAAAAGAATAACTTTATGGTGGAAAAGCCTGAGAGACCACACCTTATTCAAACAATCAAAGTGAACATGATTGGTAATGGGATAAGTTGAAACCCTGAAACCTGAGAGCATGCAATGAGAAAAACACAGCACCTGCTTTTGTGCCATTCCTGACAAAGATGCATAACCTGAATCTAATAATGAGGAATCATCAGACAAATCCAAATTGACTAAAATTCTACAAGATATCTGCTCTGTAATCTTGGAAAGTATCAAAGCCATGAAAGTCAAAGAAACGTGAGAACTCTTTTGTAATTGTTGTCATATGTATCCTGCACATATTTTGTTAGACTTATAGCTAGGTATTTCTCTTTTTTGAGCAATTATAAATGCTATTATGTTTTTAATTTTAGTTTCCATGTTTATTGTTGTATGTAGAAATACGACGGATTTTTGTGTGTTGATTTTGTATCCCCAAACTTTCTGAACTCACTTGTTAATTCTAGGATTTTTTTTTAGACTTCTTGGTATTTTCTATATAGACAATCACATGATCTTCTAATGGAGACAGTTTTATTTCTACCTTGCCATCTATATGCTTTTTATTTCATTTTCTTACCTTATTGCTCTGGCTAGGATTACTAGCACTATTGAATAGGAGTGATGAGAGGTGGTATCCTTGTTCAAACTTGATCTTAAGGAAAAAGCATTCAGTCTTTCACCATTAAATACAACATCCTCTGTAGGTTTTTTGTAGATGCTCTTTAATTAATTAATTAATTAATTTATAGACAGAGTATTGCTCTGTTGCCCAGGCTAGTGTACAGTGGTGTCAGCCTAGCTCACAGCAACCTCAAAGTCCTGGGCTTAAGCAATCCTCCTGCCTCAGCCTCCCAAGTAGCTGGAACTACAGGCACCATGCCCAGCTAATTTTTTTTTTGTTGTTGTTCCTATTTTTAGTTGGCTGGCTAACTTTTTCTATTTTTAGTAGAGACAGGATTTCACTCTTGTTCAGGCTGGTCTCAAACTCCTGCCCTCAAGTGATCCTTCCATCTCGGCCTCCCAGAGTGTTAGGATTACAGGCATGAGCCACCATGCCTGGCCAGATGCTCTTTATTAAGTTGAGAAAGTTCCCCTCTATTCTTAGTTTGGTGAGAATTTTTTATTTGTTGTTGTTGTTGTTTGGTGCTTATCACAAATGAGTGTTGAATTTGTCAAATGCCTTTTTTGTGAATTGATAAGATTATGTGATTTTTCTTCTTCATCTTGTTAATATGGTGGATTATATAAATTGATTTTTGAATGTTAAACCAGCCTTGCATCCTTGGAATAAAATCCTCCTAGTAATGGTGTTTAAATTTTTGTGTATATTTCTAGATTAATTTGCTAATATTTTGTTGAGGATTTTTGCTCCATGTTCATGAGAAATATTTGTTTGTTTTACCTTTTTATGATTTCTTTGTCAGTTTTGGTATCAAGATTATGCTGGCCTCATAAAAATGAGTTGGGAAGGGTTCCCTCTTCTTCTATTTTCTGAAAGAGATTGTATAGAATTGGTGTTAATTCTTTGTTAAACATTTAGTAGTGTCATCCATTGAAACTACCTAGGCTTGGAGATTTACTTTTTAGACTTAAAAAAAACTATGAATTCAATTTCTTTAATAGTGATAGGCCTGTGTAAATTACCTATTTTATATTGGATGAGTTTTAGTAGTGATCCTTCTTAATGAATTGGTCTATTTCACCTAAATTGTCAAATTTATGTATGTAGAGTTGTTTATAATACTCCTTTATTACCCTTTCAATGTCTATAGTGTGTGTATTTTCATTCCTAATGTAGTAATTTGTGCCCTCACTCATTATTTCTTTGTGAGTCTACGAAATGTTTGCCAATTTGTTGATATTTTCAAAGAACTACTTTTGTTTCACTGATGTTTTCCATTGTTTTTCAGCTCTTATCTTTATTATCTCTTTCTTTTGGCCCAAGTTGGGTTTATTTTTCTCTTCCTTTTCTAGTTTCTTAAGCTAAGAGCTTAGATTATTGATTTGAGATCGTTTCTCTTTTCCAATATAAGCATTTAGTGCTATAAATTTGCCTTTTAGCACTGCTTAAGCTGCATCCTACATATTTTAATATGTTCCATTTTCATGTTCAGTGCATTTAAAATATTTCCCTTTAGACTTTCTATTTCGCCTATGGATTACTTAATGTGTGCTCTTCAGTTTCAGGTGTGTGGATATTTCTGTCCTTCTAGCTTTAGGTTCATTGATTCTTTCCTCTATCATCTCCATTCTTCTATGGAGCCCATCAAATAAATGAGTTTTTAAAAATTTAAGTTATTGCATTTTTTAAATCTAAAATTTCCATTTGGTTATTTGTTATGCCTTTGAATTTTCACTAAACAATTTAAAATATTCTATCACTGAATAATTAAATATACATCTGTATCAGTCAGTTTTCAGTAAGTTATGTTTCTATAAAACATAACCTCCATACTGCAGCAGCTTTCAAGACCAAAGGTTTATTTTACCTCACATTACATGTAACCTGCTGGTCATACGACAGTTTATGGTTAGGCTGTGGGTCTACTCCACTTGTCTGTTCAACCTGCGAACCTAGCTGAAGGAGCAGCCCCTCTCTGGGTCATACCATTCTCATGGAAGAAGGAAATTAATAAGAGAACAGACAGAGACTTGCAATGCCATCTCAAGCTTCTGTCAGAACTGGCAAAATGTCACTTTGGCTCACATTTCACAAATCAAAACCCAGCATAATGTCAATGGAGTGGGGAAATATACTACTTCTACAGGAAGGCCTGTTAATCACAGGGCAAGACATGAAGGGAGGCAAGGATATATAATCCTCACCCAGGGAAGAGAGATTAAATAATTGAGAACAATAATATTAATACATTACCACAGCATTTCCAAACAGTAATTACATTATCCTACTTTATCGCAACTCTTTGTCACCTCTAACAAAATTAATAATAATTCTTTAATATCATCCAATACCCAGTCTATATTCAAATTTTCCAATTATCCCCAAAATATATTTAAACTCTAATTTATTCAAACCAGAATCCAATCAAGGACCAATGTAACATGGTTACATGTCTTAAGATCTTGTTAAATTTAGGACAGTCAGGAATCTCCATTCTTTCATCATGACATTTTTTAAGAGACTGGGCCAGTTGTCCTGTAATATATACAACTTTCTGGATTTGTCTGATTGACTCCTCATGTGTCATTTAACCTGTCCTTCCATCCCCCGTATTTCTCATAAAATGAAGCTTAAATCTAAATAATTTTAAAATTAGGTTAAACTTTTTTGGCAAGAATATTCATATACGAGACTGTGCTATTTAAATCATATCACACTAAGAGGCACACGATGTCTTCTTGTCCCACCGTGAAGGACTGATCATTGAGTTATGCTATTGGCAATCTAATGTGAGACTTGTGAAATATGTGAACAGCCACTTCCTTACCAACTTTTCGTTTAAAGGCTTTAGCATCCATGGATGAGTTTACCTAAATTAATTATTTTTTAGTTGCAGTAAGATGATAATTTTCTATAATTACTTTTATATTTGTTAGCTGTCAATGTGCCCTTTCTATGTAAAGAAGAGCTTTCCTCATCAACATATCTAGTGTCATTTATGAGATAGATAGATATTAAAAAGTAAAACTATTAAGATTCCATACACTGAGTCTTTAATCTTACTTTAAAAATAATATTGTATCATGAGTACTTTTCTATATATTTATTGTCTATTTATTATCTATATATATTTGTTGAAACTATTGTTTTCATAGCTATGCAATATGTATTATGGTGATGAATGACTATGATGAGTATGAATCTAACAAAAATATACTGAATCTGTATGCTGAGCATTATAAAATAGCTTATCATGTTTCCTTGACTTCCATGTCTCTGACACTTTTTAAAAAATTACAGGGCAAGTATTTTGTAGAACATCAGTCAATTTGGATTTGTATGATAATTTCTTGTGATGAAAGTTAGTTTATTCATACAGAATTTCTAGAATTCTAGAACTTCTATTTGTTTTGTAAAAAATATTTTCTCATTTCTCTATTGAGATTCCCTGTTCACCTATTTTGTTCCTCTTTTTCTATAGATTATTTAAGGTATTTATACTTGGTTTAAGGCCATTTTCAGCTAATTCCAACATCTGAGTCATTTGTCGGTCTGCTTCAACTGGTCTCTTGATTATAGGTCACATTTTTGCTTCTATGCATGCCTAGTACTTTTTAAAAATTGTATATTGGTTGTTGTAGAAACTCTGGGTTAGGTTATCTTCCTCTAACAAGTATTACATTTGCCACCAAAATGGTTCAGTTACTGGCAGATCAACTTGATCCTGTGAGGCTTAGTTTTAGGCTTTGTTGGGATGGATATATTCATTTTGCCCTTGGTTCTGGAATGTGGTCTTTACCCTTAAGGTATGGCCTTTGTGATGTTTCAATGGAAAGCCCAACGTATTTACCAAACTCCACTATTTTGGTTGGACTTAAATACAAAACTTTATCTCCTGAGTTCTAGAGCACTTCCAAAATCTCATCTCAGCTTTTTAACCTTCTTTTTGCTAGCTAGGTTTCTTGAAATCTTGTCCTGTGCATATACAATTTAGGAATCAGTCAAGGATTTGAGGGAAATTTATATGAACACTTTGGATCTTTTCCTTTGTGGGTTTCTCCTTTCTAGGATTCTTCCCTTCAATTTCCAGTGCCTCTGGAATGTTTCCAAAATTCTGACCTCCATCTCATCAGCCTAGTAAAGGCACCATTCTCTGAGCTCGATTTCCCCAGACCCTGCAGTGAACCGGGATGTGCACTAGGGGAAAAGCCAATTGAATGTGGATCTCACCCAGTGAGCTTCCCATTTTCAAGGATAAAATTCATTCTCATTTCTCTTTACTTTCAGTTGCCCTCCAGTGCCTTCACACAGTTGTTTTTTATATTTTTCCCAGACTTTATAATTGTTATTAGTTAGCCGAATATAGGCTTCTTCTCCTCCATTACATGAACTAGAACTGGATAAATGTTTTCATTCAAGATACTTAGAATTAAGTATAAAGGTTAAGAAGTAAATCAAATAAGCACTATTAATATTTATGTATTAATGAACTCATCTTTATATGGCCATTTATAATGTTTAATGGAATTTAGTGTGCTAGATTTGGGATTCTAACTTAAATGTGTAAATAAGTAAATTGGATTAAAGTTGTTAATGTTTAAATTTTACTTATTTTGTAGTAAAGAAACAATTAAAAGCATTAAAACTCATATTTATTTAGAACTTATTAAATTTAGAAATGTTACTTAAATACTCTGGAAGTGTCTCTTTGTTAATGAGATAATTGAAATACTTAAAAAAAGGAAATTGACTATACTAAATCTAAAAATTCAATTTGAAATAATTAAAGCATTTAATTAAATTTATAAATGAGACCAAAATTAATCCAAGCTCCTTATAAAATTATTAAAATTCTCTAGATCTATAAGGAGAATAAGAGAATGATTAATATTTTGAAATGAACTGAGGTTTTGCATTTGTGACTTTAATTAGTTGAACAATTAATTTTAAGCCAATGTTCTAAATGAGTATTTATTAACATAGATTAAGTGCATGGGTTTGGAGTCTATAAGATTTGGTTAAAATTGCTTCAGATTACAATTTACTTAATATCTGTCATCCTCAATTTTTTAATCTGTAAAGTGGAAATAAAGATACCTCCCTGAAAGCATGTTTCAATAATTAATAACTCTAATGATGATGATGATAATGATGATTAATCATAGCATATTTTTAAGGAGGGCTATAGAACATTGTGCACAGTATGATTACATTTTTGGTTAACAAAAGATATGCAAACATAGGTGTAAAAAATTCTCTAGGAGGCTACATAGGTAACTTTAATTTTTCCATATAATTATCTATCATTTCTAAATTTTCCTCAATGTACATTCATTATAGTATGATATCTATTTGTGTGTGTATACTTGCATACAAAAATTTTAGTTGTTAATTTTGTAGGGTGGGATTATGAGTGATTTTTGCTACTTGTTTCCTAATGTTAATTTTTTTGTTGAGCAGATGTAACTTATATAATTAGAACAAACATATACCTAAGCATTTTAATGTCATAAAAGACGTTTTCCTTTGGTTTTAACCACTAGGGTTCAGGGAGAAAGAAAGAAGTCATGCTCAGTGTCATCCATTAGCACAGCCATCAAGTTATTAAAAAAAATCCTTCCTTAGTGGTGTTCAGTAGAAGCACCTTCACTTAATGAAGAACACCCTAGTACCTGCCTTGAGCTTGGGTGCAGACCAGTTCCCCCATACATGCTTTGTTCCTGCAGTGAATGTGGTCTTGCTTCACTCTATAAGGGAGGGGTGGTGTCTGGAGAGAGGTTTTAGGTCGGAGGGACCTTTGAATCCTTTCCTCTTCTCCTTTGGCCACCCCTTTTCCCTTTCCACTCTCTCTTCTAAAGGCTTGAACTACTCTCGAGGCCTCCCACATCTCCCTGAGAGTGGATTTCCAAATCTGTTTCTCAAACTCCTTCCTCTTCCCAGGACCCAGGCTGGACTATCAAATCTCTACTGGCTGTTTCCATCTCAAATCCAGGAAATCGAACACTGAGCTTCATAGTCTACAAACCATCTTTTTGTTTTTTGGGTTTTTTTTTTCCTGATCATGGTTAACAGGACCTCCAGTTGTTTACTTAAGCAAACAGGTGTACTCAGCTTCCTCTCAGATTTCATTCCCCCCGAGGCCTTTTCTATCTCCTCTTCCCCAGAGAATAAACCCCATCTCACCTGGGCCCTAGAGGCTCCATGGCACCTTGGACACACACCTCTAGAGCACCTCTCAATTTGGACCGTGACTCTTTGCTTACATATTTTTGTCCCTGACAAGATTGTATGTTCTTCAAAACCAGGGCTGTATCAGGGTGTCCCCAGCATTGACCATAATGACTATCAGATGGTCTCATCATTTGTTCATTGTCTTAAAGCCAAAGCAATGCACTATGGCTCTTAAAATTTCCTCCTCCCACTTAGCAGAAGCAAATATTCTTAACAGAAAGATACCAAGTAATATATGTATATAACCCCAGTATGGGCTGAACTTAGTGACTCACTTCCAAAGAGTAGAGTATAGAAATGGGAAAACAATAACTTTATAGAAACCTGGCAAACACTCCCTGAATCAAATGACGAAGGTCAGTATCATTGGCGATGTCATGCACTCATGTGACGTGACGAGAAGAGCATTTCACCTCCGTGGTGGTCTCCCCAAAACCCACAACCATGAAAAGGCATCTGACAAAGGCAAAATGAGGGACGTTCCATAAATCCCTGACCAGTGACCCTCAGAACTGTCATGATTATCACGGAAAAAAAAAAAAAAACAGAGAAAGATTGAGAGATTGTCACAGACCAAAGGAGACTCAGGTATGATAACTAAAGGTAATGTGAGGTCCTGGATTTGACCCTGGAACAGAAAAGGACAGTACTGGGAAAAATGGTGAAATCTGATTTAAATTCACAGTCTGGTTAATAATAAAGTGCCAATGTTGCCTTTTTAGTTTCGACAAATACACCATGGTAATTTGATGATAATATTTGGGAAAACTGAAGCTGGGTAAAGCAGCTCTGAGCTGTATTTTCAACTTTTCTGTAAGGCTCAAATTATTCCAAAATAAAAAGTTTACTTAAAAATGATCAGTCCCTCATATACAACACCCCCTGTAAAGGCCAAAAGGTAAAACTTCTCTGTCTGGATACAGATAGAATCCAGTTGGTTAGATGCTATGTAGAATTATCAATTAAAGCAACAATTTGTTTTTATTCTGTAATATACTGATTATATGGTCTGCACAAGAGAATGCCAATTGCCTGCCTCTCTGCCTTCTTCTCTAACAGCACTCACGTTGGCACCTACCTAAATGGCTGCATTTACCGCCTCCCTTGTAGCCTGGGTGACCCTGTGGCTAACCCCTGGTCAGTGCCATGGAGACAGAAGTGTATGACATTTCCAAGCAGTCTCCTTCAAAGGATGGGCACGTGCTTCTTCCCTTCCTCTTTCTTGCTGGCTGGTGTGAGAATGGGAGGGCCGTGAGGTAGCAAACCGAGACTGACATGAGCCTGGTGACGATTAGGACCTGTGTCTTGATTGATACAGATCACACACACCCAGATCTTTAGATTGGAAAATTCAGACAGCACACAGGAGCATATGGAAAAGAATAAAAACAATCTGTAGTTTTATCACGTAGAAACAGCTTGTTTTGACATATTCAGTAGCATTTATGAGATAAATGGATACATATGAGACTTTTTAAGAAAAACCTCCTAGCATCCTATTCATAACCTTTCCATCTTACTTCTAAAACTTAATATTGTATCATTGGCACTTTCCATTTTTTTTTTTTTTTGAGACAGATTATCACTCTGCTGCCTGGGCTAGAGTGAGTGCCGTGGCGTCAGCCTAGCTCACAGCAACCTCAAACTCCTGGGCTCAAGCGATCTTCCTGCCTCAGCCTCCTGAGTAGCTGGGACTACAGGCATGCGCCACCATGCCCGGCTAATTTTTTCTATATATTTTTAGTTGGCCAATTAATTTCTTTCTATTTTTAGTAGAGACAGGGTCTCGCTCTTGCTC
>CAUYRT010107662.1:0-94183 GCA_963574885.1 Lepilemur ruficaudatus
CAACCTCAAACTCCTGGGCTCAAGCGATCCTCCTGCCTCAGCCTCCCGAGTAGCTGGGACTACAGGCATGCGCCACCATGCCTGGCTAACTTTTTCTATATATATTTTTAGTTGGCCAATGAATTTCTTTCTATTTTTAAGTAGAGACAGGGGTCTCGCTCTTGCTCAGGCTGGTCTCGAACTCCTGAGTTCAAACGATCCACCCACCTTGGCCTCCCAGAGTGCTAGGATTACAGGCATGAGCCACCGCGCCCAGCTTATTCTCTTTTTCATCACAAGAAAATGCTTCTTGAGAGCAGGGACCATGTTTTTTATCATGAAATTTAAACACCACCTTCCTCCTAGATCCTTCTACAATATTGGTACGTGGTAGATGCTCAATAATTATTCTCAAATGAATAAAATAATAATATTACAGTAAGTCTTCCATTTCATCAATAGGCTCTTGGAAACTGTGCCTTGAAGTGAAACATGTAACAAAACCAACTTTTTTTCTCATCAACATTATAACAAAATAACAATGACTGAGATAACATTATTGGAGGACCTGCTACATGTGGCATTTCACTTAAAGTCACAGTTTCTAAGAACCTATAGACAACATTAAGTGAAGACTTAACTGTATTACTATTTTGTGAAGTCTTATATTGTACAACATACTTATTTAATTCTCATAGCTTGTGATAATTTGATTAACCCCATTTCACATGCCAAAAAAAAAAAATCAAGACTCAAAAAGGGAAATTATTGTGTAGCCGACACACATAGGATGGCAACCTGGGCCTGTCTGGCTCAGAATTCACTCTGTTACATGAACTTCTCTGTAAAGAGCTAGGTCCAGGCCCATATACAGAAAACTAAATGGAAAAGTAGTATTCATACACAAATTCCTTACAAGCTCTATTATTTATATTTTCCCAACCTAATTTTGTATTTTAATTAAATAGTGGAGTTGATGGATATGTTCTGTGTAAGTCTTATTGCTAAGGAATTCCGAGGAAAGAAAAGAAGTCAGCATATTTTAACAGTTCTGTTTTGAGCAACGCTGGTGACAAAGGAAAAAAAATCAATAAAGAAAAGCGTGCATTAGGCAGGAAATATTGGGCTAATGGTAAATCAGAATGTTGTATGCAAAAACCAGATAAAACTGGATCTATGTCTGCCTTTTGGCCGTTTAATTCCCCAGAATCCTTGTGACAAAACTCAAGAGACAATAATATACACACTGGTTTAAGTGAAAGAAGACAGATGTAAACCATTTCTTATAAATTTGAGTTTGTACCCAAGAGCTCTAGTTCTGACCTTCTTACCTGCCTCCTCGTGCTTTGTGCTGTGAGGGTGCAAATGTGTCCAGCTAGGGGGATATAGCTCTCAGCTTGCAGAAAAGCTTCAAAAGAGAGGTTCCAGAGATCATAATGGTGAGGCTGGCACCCAAAAAAGGCTGCAATTATCAGGGAGCTTTTGAAGTGTCCCAGGAATTTGGAGGGTCTCTGAACTTGTAGGCAGAACACTGATTTCCTTTTGATTGTTTTACAATGACACTCTGTAATATGATGTGGCATGTGTGTGATATGATGTGCATGTGTGTGATTGTGTGTATATAATGGGGGGTGTGCAATTGTGGTTTGTGATTGTGCGTGGTTGTGTGTATTTATATAATGTGCCATATGTGTGATTGTGGTTCGTGATCGTGTGTGTAAATATAATGAGAATCCATGAGACAGAAAGCAGTTTTCCTGTGCTCAGATAGCGGAGTAGCCTGCAGCAAAAGGCCAGCAATGCCCAGCAGTGCACTGATGAGTGGGAGAGGGAAGAGGCTGTGAGTAGGAAAGGATTCCCAAAGCCAAACCGTGCAGTCTTTTACTGCAGAAAACACAGCTAGATCTCGATTCAGAAAAAGCACTTCTTATGTAAATTATAGCAAAACGAGACAATGGTTTTTGCCTATCGGTTTTGCAAAGGCTAAAAAATAAATTGACGATGTCCAGTGTTGGCAAAGGTGTGGGAGACATGGTCCTTGTGTACCCATCTGGAGGGAGTGTATTCAGTACAACACTTCTGGAGGGCAGTTGGCAGTAGGTACTACAGTGTAGATCATACTCACTCTTTGGCCCAGCAACTCCACATTGGGGGAATTTATCTTAGGGAATTGATAGGATAAGTGTGGAAAGGTGTAAATGGAAATATATTCCTTCCAGCACTGGGTGTAACAGGGGCAATGTCCACCAACAATATTATTTATTTGTCAAGTAAATAATAATGCTGCTGTTTGAAGGATGAGCCGTAGGGCTGTGGGTAATGACCCAGAAAGACGTCCAATATATACACAGTGTCAAGGTAAAAGATAACTTTGCTGCATGTTTAGTTTCGGGAAAATAAAATTGCGTATACATTTATAGAAAATTTTTGGAATGATTTATAACAAAATGTTAATAATGCGTTATGTGGGTGGGGAGAGAATTTCACTTTCTACTTTGTAAATAATTATTTTTTCCCCCAAAGAGCATATATTATTTCTACATTTGGGGCAAAGTAACAATGAAAATGTTTCCATTTAGGAAGGAAGAAAGCTTTTTCAAATACCCAATGGTGGAACAGACCCATCTCTCCATTCCTGATCTGTGGCCATGGCCAAATTCTCAGGCTATGCAACCAACTAAAAATTCAAATCCCCAGATTTCTAAATCCATTTTCCCACTGATTCATAGCCTGGTATTTCCCATGCAGCCTGGGCATCTGTAGCCATCTGGGCAAAACAGAGCTGCCCTATATGGACAAGCAAGGTAAGTCCTTTTCCAAGAGCCCAGCTTTTCCTCACTGACAAATAGAAGGAAAAGGAGAGCTTTGGTTGTATAGCGCCTTATAGATGGTTTAATTTTCTCTGATAGTAAAAATGAAAGCAAGGACTGAATAGGCTCTTATAAAAAAATCACCAAAGACATTAAAAGGGCATGCTATTTAGCATACAAATGTACAATTCACCTTCTTATACATAGCAATAATGTTTAGATTTCAGAGTACTGGTAGAATAATGAAACAGTATCCCACTATCAACAATGCTGTAGTTCTATCCAATTGTTTGGGGCTTGTTTTCTGCCTGCGAGTTGCTGAAATAGAGCCCTTCAACATTCATAGCATGTCTCGTTTTCACAAAATACTGTAACACACCTCTCCTCTGTGCAAAAACATAGCTTCTATTACAAGGAAAAAGACATTCTATCTCTTACAAACCATAAAAATTTCATTTTGTATCACATTTTTTAAACTTATTATAAATTTAATATTTTTCCATTGGCCTAACAATTTTCCAAGTGTTTTTTTCATTTTTTATTGATCTTTAATCACTACTGTTTCCTAAAACATTTTATCTTTGCCCTCTCTTCTCTACCACACCAACTCCTATTTCTTTGTGATCTATAAATAAAATCCTAAGTATATTAGATCTGTTCTATTTAAAAGAATTCTGGAGGAAAAAGCCTTTTGGAAATCAAGAAATTATTCAGGCCAATGTTATAATTTATCCATCTTGTAAATTTCTCATTTCTAATGTGGGTTCTTTTTGAAGCGGATACATCTAAATTTGTTGCATAACTATAAAAATCAGCCATGGAAATAAAAAGAAATAAATATCTTGAGACAATTTGCAAATTAATGGCAGTTGAATCAATAGCCCTAATTCTCAGTTACAACCCAGGTATGTTCAAGACTAATCCATAGAAATTTTTTTTAAAAATCCTAAAAATAGATCTTCCTATGAGAAACATGAATCCATTGCTAGTGCTAATTTCTCTGAGAAGACTATTGGTCAGTTCTACCCAACATGCAGCTTCCTTTTCTTAGATAACACCAAAGACGTTTTTAATCGTCCTGGCATCAACGCTTTGTCAGGAACCTCAAGGAGGCCATGAGGAAGCAGTACAGCAACAGTAAATTACTATTGCTTCACATGCAGAGCCTGGAATTATAACAATACAGTTAGAAATACAGTCCCTATGGTCTTCTTTCTTTGTACACTCTCGTATGTGGGGCACATACAGACAGGGAAAAGTAGGTACTAGACAAAATACACTACATATGATTCTGAATTATGTCCAGCTTTGTGACTTTGACGGCTAAGTGACCTTGAATCTGTCATCCAGCAGCAGCTCTCGGCCTCAGTCTCCCTCCATTCTTTGGAGTCTTATTGTAAGAGATTCAAACACTACAGAGGTTTAAGGAGAAGAGCTGGAATCTTTCTCCATCACTTTTACATTTTTACCTCCCGAAAGGAGGACAGGTGGACTTAAAACTTCATTGGGTTTCTGGACAGTCGTTTTTCTATGTCACCACTTGGGATACAAATAAAGAGAAAATGTTGATCTTCTTGTTGTATTAATAAAATAACACAGCTTTGGTGATTATGGTAGATTGCGTTACTGTTTCCTGCTATTAGCTCCTCTCCCTAAGAGGGTAGCACACATCCTTGACTATTGCCATATCATTTGCAGTTCCTCCCAACAGGCACATTTGAGACAGTGGAAATTTACATAGGCAATTGGAACTCCACATCTGGATCTCAGAGAAGTCTGGAATAATGTGATGTGAAAATTTGGGGGCTGTCATATGAATGATGGTACTGTTCTCTAAATCAGGGAACCATGGAGAAAGGCCAGTATCCCAGTGGCTGTGGCCATGTTAGAGATACAGAAAGAAGTGTTTTCCACCCCCATTAACACTCAACACACTCCACTTCCAACACCAGATGTGCGTGGGGTTTTCCCCACACCCCAGCCGATGCCATCTGGTTGTCCTATAATTTAACTCAATTTTGACACTATCTACCTGAAGTTAGGGTCAGATCCCACAGGTGAAGGGCAAGACTGCCCCTCCCTTCAGATGCCAATTGCAAGGAGTAGGTTGATAGCTACACTTCTGACCAACCCACTGTAAATCAAGGTTCCCATGACCCCCTCTTCTGGCTCAATTAATTTGCTAGAATAGCTCACAGAACTCAGGGAAACACTTTTACTGTTTTGTTACATTGATATATGATATGATAGAGGATACAGATGAGCAGCCAGATGGAAGAAATGCCTAAGGCAAGGTAGGCAGGAAGGGGTGTGGAGCTTCCATACCCTCTCTGGACACACCGCCCTCCAGACACCTCCATGTGTTCAGCTATCTAGAAGGTCCCCAAACCATGTCCCTTTGGATTTTTATGGAGGCCTCATTACATAGGTATGATTGATTACATCATTGGCCGTTGGGGATCAACTCAACCTTCAGCCCTCTAAGCACATGGTTGGTTCCCCCGGCAACCAGCCCCCATCCTGAGGCTATCCAGGAGCGACAAGAGTCTGCTCATTAGAACAAAAGACGCTCCTGTCACCCAGGAAAAGGATTTAGGAGCTGTGTCAGATGCTTCCATTACTGAGGAAATTACAAAAGCCTCAGGCTCTCTCTCTCAGAACTAGAGTCAAAGACCAAGTATTAGAACAAAAGATTCTCCTAGGACCCCACATACAAGGGTGTTAGGAGCTATCTCAGAAACTGGGAGACCAAATATACATTTCTTATAATAAATCACAAAATCACAGGCTGCATAATATAATACCCCAAAACTTAGTACCTAAAAAAAACACACACACACATTTTATTGTTTTCTCTCATGCTTTTTTGAGTTGACCAGGTCCAGCTGGGCAGTCCTCCCTCAGGCTCGCCTCACGGGGTTGTAGGCAGAGGGTGGCCCGTTCACTCGAATGTCTGGTACTCAGGCTGAGAAGACTGACACATCCAGTGGCTGGAGCAGCTGGGGATCCTCTGACAGTTTTCTCTGTCTCCATTTGGTGTCTCCAGCATGGTCGCTTCAGAGTAGCCAATGTCTTATGTGACAGCTTAGGACTTCCAAGGTACAGGGGTATGGGAGATATATCTAGCCGTCTTTGAAAAATATAATCTGCCACAACCAGGTTTAGGAGGCTGGTAAAATGAGCTGGTAGAGATCTTGTCTAAACACCTGTGAGTTAAAAATTATTTTTGCCCTCATTGAAATAACAACTTAGTTAAATATTTTCACCTAATCAACTGGTAAAATTTGAGATGATTAGTATAAAATTAAGTTATAATCATGCATTTCTTTGTCTTTAAGGGGAAGTATTTTACTCATCTTCATATCACTTTAATCTGTACATTAATAAACATTTACATGAATAAGTTCATTGATCCATACTACTCAAAGCTTTCTTCATGACCTTTTCAAAAGATGATCACTAAAAACATGGAAAGTATAAATAAGATTGATGAGAAGACCCTATTATAAATACATTGATAAATTGTTTGCAATAAACTTAATATCCTTATCTTCTGGGGATAAAGATCTAAGAGAAGAAAATAGGGTTATAAACCAAGTTATTTATTTGGAAAGTGGCACGTTTCCAGGATGCATGTATCATACAAAAAGCAAAAGACCCCATACGCAAGAAAGTAATCAGGTAGAGATTTTTGTCAGCATTTCTGAATTATTTACATCTTATTGATCTCAGTTATTCTTTTAATGCAATTCAAAATATTCAAAGAGAGTTATAAAAGTAATCATGTTTTCAATAATAAAGATAAAAACACCTGAATAAAAAATTAATAAGGGATTTATAATTATATGAAGGCTGATGTGTAAATTCATAGGCACAATTTCTAGTTATTAGCCGTTCCATCAGCTACTGGTTTGTGATATAAAAATTGCTATATCTATTCCGTTGGATTAAATTTTAATGAGCAATATAATAAGGTATTAATAGACATAGTAACCACTTTGCCAATTTTGTCAAATTTATCTAATTCCTGATAAAACAAAATAGATTTACTATTGAGGGTAAAATTTTAATTTTTATATTAGTATTGTGTGGGAAACATTTTTATAAGAACTGAATATCACATTATTTCATATTTTTAAGAGTCGATACCAGACTATTATAAATTAAACATTTCACCTATTGGTTAACAATTGCATAAAGAACAAGTTTATTTGGGAATTAATCTAATTTAAGATACTGTGATCTTGACCAAAAAAGTTTTGAAATCACTTTCCAAAACTCCTAGTCAGCTTGAAAATTTCACACCTGCCAGACACAACTCAATATCCCTTGAAAGTGCGAGATCTTAGTTCACAGAACTGAGAGATCCAGGATGTATCTTGCAGTGAAGCTGGAGTCCGTCACTCAGACGATGCCCTCAGAGCCCCTTTTTCAATGCCTTTATTCAGTGTAGTCTTTCTCTCAGGGGCAGCCCACCCAGCTGACCTGGCTGGAAACACTGGGGTGTGCTTTTCAACACTTTAGCAAGGAGGCAAAATGAAGAGGAAAGGAGAGAGGAGAGGGGATGAGAGCAGAAGAGAAGCGAGCTAAGTAGAAGGAAGGAAGAGAGGAAGGGGAGGAAAAAGAGAAAAGAAAAAGGGGACAAATGCATGAACTTGGGGGCACACTTGTGATAACTCTTGAATCTGAATGATAAGCACATAGGTGTTCATTTTACTGTTACTCTTCTCCATGATGTTTTAGGGTTTTTTTTAATTTTTCAAATCTTCTTTGAATTTAAGTTCTAATTTGTGAAGCATTGATCCAAGAAATGAAGGGAAAAAACAAGGGAGGGGAAAGCACACAATCAGGAAATTAGATATCCTGCACAGAAGAATGGTGAGGTCCAAAGAGGACTACATAGAACAGGCCCAGAGAAAAGCAGATGGGCGTGGAGAGACCAATGCACGAGAGGGGAGCAGCCAAGACTTTACGGGGAGTAACTGAGAGATGACCCAACACGTTAAACCATTTGGGGGAAGCTTCTTAAATACATACAGCGGACCTAATGGAGCATTCGGAGGAAATAAGAACAGGTATATAGAAGACGAAGGTACTGAAACACATAAAGTAGTTTTTAATTCCAAGAAAATTTTAAAAAGTAACAAGAAAGGGGACATACAGTATAATAAAGGGAATCATAGTATACTGGTAGGCTATTCAGTAAAATATACTTATTTACATAATAGTAATAGTGTAAGGACTGATTTTTTTTTTGTTTGTTTCACTAAAATTGTGGTCTTATCATTTACAGTGGGGAAAGGAAAGGAAAAAATTTGGAGAAGTTGGTAGAGAGCTGTCAACAACCATCATAAAAAGAAGCCAATAGAAAAATGTCTGAAACTTGGGAATCAAGTAATTTTAGTATATTTAAGTTATTACCAGAAAAGAAAACAAAAGGAGTTGGAAAGTGGACTTGTTAGGTGTGGGAGGGGTAGGGCAGAAACTGCCAATTTTCACTATAGGCTTTGGATAATGTTTATAACAATGCATGTATTATATTGACAATTATTTTTAAGTAAGAGCAAAAATTTTTAAGTTGGTGATGCAAAAATAACCTTAAAATTTTAAATAATTTTTAAAAACTTATCCTTCGAAATGTCTATAATAGCTCGGTTTTATCCTTTAGCTTAAGAGTTTGGCAATTGACAAACATACTGGGAGAAATCAGTCTTGATGTCTGCCCTTGGCCATGGTGAGGCACAGTCTCCAAAAGATCACCATTAAGGCATTCCTAAATTTAGGAAAGAAATAATTCCCTGAGGGGGCTTAATTATCCTGCCCCACAGTGGGAAATGAGGGTGTGGTCATAGATGAAAAATTTATTCTGATAAACTAAACACCCAGCTTATAAAATGATTTATAAATCCGAGGAAGTTGAATAGATTTAAATTAGGTTTTACAGATAGTGTTATCATCCCAAGTGTGTCTTACTATAAACCCTTTCAAGATTTTAGTAGCTACAGAATGAGGGTGGGGAGGCAGGGGTGTCGAGAGCTTGCTGGAATAGAAAATGCATCGAATAGAAACCATGAGATCTGGTTTCTGACACCAATTAAATAGGCAACACTAGTGTATAATTTATTAATAAATGCTCTGAGCCATAGTTTGCTAGTTCCCTTCAAGTTTGAAAATGCTATGATTTTGAACTTGGTTCCCATCAGAAATGCCAGAGTACATGAGTAAAAACTAGAAGGTGGTTTGTTGCTTTTGTTTTGTTCTCATTTTGAATTAATTTAGGCCCATTGTCTCATGTTTATTTAGAAATATGAATGTCCAGGGTCCATAAGGAGAATATATCAAATATATAATAACCTTAGCAAGAGCAGTTGCAGACAAGAGCTAGAAAGGGTTCTTTCAAGGGCAAAAGTGGAGAATACCTTATCCTTTAAATTCCAAGTACATTTTGACACGAAAACACTCACAAAAAAATCTAAAGGACAGGAGAAAATAATGGCTCTTGAGAAGCTATTTGGATCATTTGAGAAAGTTCAGTTGAACAATGAGGCCAAAACATTCACTTACTCTCTGTACCACAGGCCGTCTGCTTGGCCTTGTGCTGCAAGGACTCAGAGAAACAATATTATTCTGTCTCATGGGTATGAGCAGACAGATACAGAGAAATAAAATGTCAACAAAATGTTGCCCCGTTTGGGGGGCCACACTTAGAATATCTCCAGGCTTTATTTGACTTCATGGTCTGTTTGAGTTTCAGAAGCATTTTCCTCGTTCTGCCTGACCCTCTGAGTCTTGACCTCCAAGCATGTACAGCGTGTGTTCACCCCTCCTCCAGCTCTGCACAGACATCATTGCAGACAGAGGCGTGGTGGGTACCAGGGGGAGATGTGTGACACCGTGAATGAGGACAGGAGTTGTGACGGAACAGGTAAGAGACAAGCTCCCAAAGAAGTCTCACTGTTTACTCACTTTTCATCAGCACTATCCAGAGAATAGTTTTTCTCTTTCTGCCTCGTAAGTCCCAAAGCTCTTTTTCTGCAATGCTCTTGCCCTGGATTCAAGTCAATCAGCATATAAAACTGCCCCCGGCAAGGTACACCTCAGCAGGTCAATTGGCACAACACATTGCCAGGAAGGGTAATATGAGAAAATCATGGAAGAGCTCCTGTTTGTTGAGGGCTTACTAAGTATTGGACATTATGTTAAGTGACTATTACATAATACTTGTTTCGTTATTCCATCTTTCAGACTAAGACCTTGAAGCCCAAAATGGTTAAATACCTTTGCCCAAGGTCACCCAAATGGAATATGGCACACACAGGACCTGAACCCTTCTGTGTCAAGCTCCAAAAAACCCAGTGCTTAATTCTATGTCATCGTGGTACCAATGAAGGGTGATATGTCACTGCAATAGCTTGCTTACTACACACAGCATATAGGGGTGAGCAATGGCTTAAAAGAGCTTCACATGATTTAACAAAGTGGTTCACAAACCACAGTGGCATAAAAATCACTTGGGGAACTTGTTAAAAATTAGATTTTTAGGTTCTTCTCCAAGGCTGCTAAACCCAAACCTCTGGGAATAGGGCTTGAAGACCTAGCATCTTTAACAACCCCCACTGGTGATTCTTAGCAGGTGACCCTCATACTATGCATTGAAATACACTTGTTTAACAGCCCTTGACAGGCTGTTCCTCTAATCCAGTGACGCTCAAAGTGAGGTCCCCCGACTGGCAGCAAAAGCAGCACCTGGAAACTTGTTGGAAATGCAAATTTTCTTTTTTTTCCATGCTAATCTTCTGTGTATTGTTCCAGTTTTGTAGTATATGTGCTGCCGAAGTAAACACAGAAATGCAAATTTTCAAGCCCTACCCCAGATCTACCGAATCAGAAACTCTGGGGGTAGGAGCCCAATAACTGTGGTTTAACAAAGTCCTCCAGGTGATGCTAATGTGTATGAAAGTATGAGGAGCAATGCCCTGGTCCACCCCGACCTGGACATTTTCAGGCCTGACCCACATTTCCAACACCATAGGAAAATGGTGTTGGAATACTTTCATGATTAGTAAAAAGTATTTACTAATACTTTCATGATTTTATCCTGCCCACCGTGGGGAACCTGTGGCCTCAGGGCCACATGTGGCCTTCCGGCTCCTTGAGTGCAGCCTTTTAACTGAATCCAAATTTTACAGAACAAATCCTTTTAATAAAGAGATTTGTTTTGTGAAGTCTGGATTCGGTTGAGGGGCCTCACTCAGAATCTGGAGGGCCACATGTGGCCTGGAGGCCACAGGTTCCACACCCCTTGTTCCCCATCTTCCTGAATTCTAACCTTGTCATTTATTCTCTACCACCCTTTCTCTGACTTTCAAATTCTCTGGCTTTATTCATTTGTATCCATCCCTTCCTAACCATAGTGTGGCTGGGTAAAAAAAAAATCATCTAATTCTCATGTCCCTCAGAGCAGGCCCCAGTGACATCAGCTCTGACAAGTGCCCTTGGCCCTAAATGGGGTATCCAGTTACACTGTTTCACTCTGACTTCCGCTTCAGAACCCTTGAACTTGATACCTGTGGACTCAGTCTTTCATCAGTGGACTCTGTAGTCAGCGCTTCTGGTTGTGTTCTCAGCAGCCAGTCTCTCCTTCCGCCTTCACAACAGAACGCTATCCTTGTTCAGATGTTCACCCCATTTTCACTCTCAGAGAATATTATGGATCAATCAACATGCCAATTAGCGATGGTTTGGGCCAATAGATGGGCAAATGATCTGTTTGACCAGTCAGATGAAAAGGAACGAATTACATTCCTTGCTTGGGGAAAAGGTTTTCCTCTTTCTCTTCTGCTGGACATAAACAAGAAAGCAAGTAACTCCTGTTGCCACTAGCAACTGTCTTGCTACCATGAGGGGATTCACCCTTAGGATGGCACCCACACTGAGGCAGCAGAGCGGAGAGATAAAGATGCCAGGTCCTTGACAATGTCAATGAGCTCCACACTGTACTATTCTCCTCCCCCTCCCCCATCCTTCCACCTTCCACGTCTGCAATCCTAGTGCTGTGAGACAATAAATTCTCTCATTCTTTAAACCAGTTTGAGTCAGGGTACTCTGGCATTTACAGCCCGAAACAATATTTCCCCATTAAAACATTGTTCTCTAAGGCATATAATTTCTAATTTATGCTCCTCTGGATTCTGCCCAGTGTCTCTTTGTCCACTGCATCCAGACTCCAGCATCTGCCTGGACAAAATCCCCCATGGTGGCTGCTTTTTAAATTATTGTGCTTCACCTGGCTTCCTCAACCTCCAAAAACTTATATAGCATGAATTCATCTCTTCTCAAAGTTTCTTATGTTTCCTGAACTCCTATCTTTTTCTCAAAGCTCCTCTACACTTTGTAAATTATCCTTACATCTCTTGGATGACCAATTGGTATTATCAACATAGAAATCATGGTCATATTTTTATTTCATACTTGATGATTTGGGAAAAGTAAAAGATCTGAAAAACTAAATGTGGATTTAATACAACCTTAGAAGTGCTGTAAGACACATACCAGTTTCAAAGGATGATCCACTGAACTCTATCTGGGAATCCAAGCCCCCCATAGATATTCAAGTGTCTTTTATTGAAAATTAATAAAAGGTCATTTTCTTAAACTAATTTCTCTAATAGAAAGATGTTTTCACTTGGCAGCTTTAATTTGTATTTGGCAACAAAAGGTATAGAATTACGATTTGTTCCGATTTGGGAGCAAAATTTTTGGAATTTTTTCATATGTCCTTAATATAATATATAAATCTCTCTGCTAAACTAGGCTGGGCACTAAACTGAGCATAATTTGAGATGGGAAATAGACTAAAATAAATTTTAACCAATCTGTAGTGTGGCCTTAGAAATAATTAATGCCTTGCTTGGATCAATTTTAGAAACTTTGGGGAGCAACATTACGAGGCATTGTGTCTTTGGCTGAGATGCTCATCTGAGCAGCATGGATGAAGAACCCACCAGATGGGGTTGTGGGATGGAGCTCCCTCCTGCTCTGATGATTTCTTCCCCCAAAAATCACAAGTCTGGATGGGCTGTTAAATCCCTGTGGAATAAAAAAAAATTAAAGACTAAAAATAAAAAATATAAAGTAGAAAAATTTCCCAACCCAGTTAGGGCCCCACACCAGCCTATGTTCCCCTCAGAGTTCTGCTTGAGGGTTATGAACACAGCTAACAATAAAGTCACATCCTGTTTCCCCTCAGTTATGTTTTTTATATGTATCATTTTCAGGAACTTGGTGGAAGATATGACCACAGTTTAGGGTCTGATTTGGGACTTTCCTGTATTCCCTATCTATAATAGCATCTTGGAGTCATCCTAAAATCCCCAAAATTCCCAACACAAAGTCTATGTTAAGAGGACACCACACAATCTAAAAATATATTGGGAAATTCTATTAACTGGGAAAACTTTTTTAGATAATATATTTACCCCTTTCAAGTAAAATAGCAACTGATGTTCAATAATGCCCTGAGTCATTACAAGATAATAGGTTCCTTGTAAATTATCAGAGGAAGCTGAGATTAGCTTTAGTAGTGAGAAATTCAGTCATTTTCTAAGGGAACAGAAAGAGTACTGACTCTAGAGAAAGTACCTCTAGGTATTTAAACCTATGGCTCCTCCACTAACGACGTGGTTATAAACAATTTACATTACCTCTCTGGGCATTAACATCCTCACAATAACATCCCACGGTTGTTGTGGGAATTTAATGAGATAGAATTTGTAAAGTACGTTGTTCAATACCAAGCACATTAAACATGCTAAATAAACATCAGTTCCTTTTCCTCCTTTGCCCTTATTAAATTGAAAATGTATACAAGGATCTTTATTAACTAGAATATTTTATTAATCAGATTACCTATTCCCCAGTTATGATGGAAAAGACTTAAGGATTATCATATAAAATTTTAAAATGTATTCACCCAAACTCTAATATGTCTATTACCATCTCCCTTTGTATAGCAATACCTCATTGCCATTTTGTTTAAATAAGAAAGCGACTCTTTTCCATCCTTCCTTCATCCAGCCTATTCTTCAGAGTTGAATATAGTTGCTGTGAACATCAATCAGCAATGCCATTGTCAGATGAGTCCTGTGCTGTGTGACAGAAGGGCCACTATTATTCATTTAGCAAATGAATGTACTGGGCGCTGGGACATGTAAATTGGCAACACAGGGTCTCCCCACCCCAGGAAGCCACACGGACAGGGGATACAGTTAAGTCTAGCGGCAACTGTAGTTCACTGTGTGATACTACTCTGATAGCACAAGGAGAGGAGTCAGAAAGGGTTTCCTGGAGAAAGTGGTGGCCACCTAATGGATGAGAAGGAATAAGTAAGGCAAAGAGGAAGGACAGGGTGTCCCAGGCAGAGGGAGATGTGTTGTGCTCACTTTCTGGAGTCAAGGGAGCACACTCAAGGAACGAGAAGACATTCAGTCTCAGTGAGGGTGAAAAGAAGGGGTCGCATCATGAAAGTCATGCTTAAAAAAAAAATTAGGATGTTAGAAACTACTCAATGATTCTAAGCCAAGGACAGAATCAATCACATGTACTTTCAGAAAAACCAGAAGAGAATAGAAATCAATATACATATAAGTGATCGGTTCATTTTCAACAAATGTATCAAAGTCATTCAATAAGGGGAGGATAGTCTCTTCAACACTGATGCTGGAAAAATTGGATATATTAATTAAAAAATAAATAAAATGCACCCAGAGCCTTACCTTAAAACCATACACAAAAAATAACGTGGAATAGACCATAAACCTAAACATAGTAGTTTAAAAGTATAAAACTTTTAAAATAAAATATAAAAGAAAATTTTTATGATCTTCGTATAGGCAAAGATTTCCTAGGTAAGATGCAATAACCGCAAATCATAAAAGAAAAAAATTATAAATTAGATGTGGTAGGCTGAATAATGCCCCTCCCTCCCCCCACTCCCACCCCCACCTCAGAAGTGTCCTTGTCTTGTTCTGCAGAACCTGCAAATATGGTATTTGACATGGCAAAAGGACTTTGTAGGGGTAATCACATTTAGGATTTTGAAATGGGGAGATTACCCTGGATTATCTGGGAAGGCTTAACACAATCACAAGGGTTCTTGAAAGAGGGAGGCAGGAGGGTCAAGGTCAGAGAAAACACATTTGACAATGGGTACAGAGGTGAGAGGGACATAGCACCACTAGGCAAGGGATGCAGGCAACCTCTAGCAGTGGGAAAAGGCAGGGAAATGATTCTCTAATGCAGCCCTGCCAACTTAGTTTGGTCTTCTGACCACCAGTACTTTAAGATAAATTTGCACTGCTTTGAGCTACTAAATTTGTGGCAATTTGTTGTAGTAGCAATAAGAAGCAAAGTAATACATTAGACATCAGCAAAATTAAAATTCAATGTTAAGAAAATGAAAAGTCAAGCTACAAGCTGGGATAAAATAGCTACAATCCATATATCTAATAACAGACTTGTACCCAGAATATATAAAGGACTCTTACAACTCAATAATAAGATAACCCAATCAAAAAAATGGGCAAAAAATGTTAACAGACACTCGACAAAAGAAGTTACCTGAATAGCCATAATCATATGAAAAGATGTCCAAAATGATTAGTCATAAGAGATGAAAAATTAAAACCACAATGAGACCTTACTGTATACCCATTTGAATGATTAAAATTAAAAAGATGATAATACCAACTGCCAGGGAGCATGTAGCGCAGCTGGAATTCTCAACGTCTGTAGGAATATGAAACAGTACAGCTACATTGGAAAATAGCTTGGCAATTTCTTATAAAGTTAAATACACACCTATCTGTGGCCCAGCAATTCCATTCCTTGGCATTTACTAAAAAAAGTATAAACATAAGTCCACAGGGTTGTGTACACAAATATTAATAAAAACTTTATATTGGCCCAAAACTAGAAACAATCAGTATTCATCAGCTGGTAAACAGGCATACAGAATGTGGTAAATCCACACCATAGAATACTATTCAGCATTAAAAAGGCACAAGCTATTGATATACACATAATGAATGAATCTCAAAAACATTATGCTACATTAAAAAACAAAAGCCAGACACAAAGGAGTATATACTGTATGAGTCTATTTAGATGAAATTCAGGGAAAGGAAAACTCATCTATAGTGACAGAAAGCTGCTTGGGGCTAGAGGTGGTAAAGAACTGACTGCAAAAGAAGAGAGAACTTTTTGTAGGCATGAAAATGTTCCATCTCTTAATTGTGATGATGGTTACATCTATGTATGTATTTGCATATAAATAATAACTCAGCGAAATTGATTTTTAAAATGACATAGTGATTAATAAAAAGTTGGGAATTGGGCAAAATGAACATAAAAAGACCATCAAACTGAGATGGAGGCCACAGCCAGAGCAGCATGAATAGGGGGTCAGTGTGTCCAGCGGCTGTGTCAGTACCAGGAGTCACCTTAAATGATCCCTTAAGGTAGCTGAGCAGGCTTTGTGATTCTGTTTGTAGGACAGGTGGCATGAGAAAAGTATTTTTCATTGTTCAGCGTTTGATGACAATTTTCTAAAGGGAAGTTGTGAGGAATTATTTGAGAAAGTCAGTAATACACATAGGGGAAAATAGATTCTACATGGGATAATTTTATACTTTGTAATACCTTCTACATCGGAGGACTGAATTGAATGGACTTAAGAGAGAGCTACCTGGAGATACTGCAAACAGGAAAGAGCTTTCCAGAATTGTTTGAATCATCATAACTCTATAACAAAAATAAACAAGAAAAAGAGCCGTCTTTGAGCCACGGGGATCCTTCACTTATTATACCATTACCCCTCTGAAAATGAACAGCCTTGGGTCAAAAGAGGATCCCCACTGATTCTGTAGTAAGTAAATGAGGAAAGAAATTACTTCTTATTGGTGTTTATCTGAACTAGCTCAAGGCAATGTTAGTGTTGTATCCTGCAATGACAGCAGAAGATTTGTATATAGGCTAAGCAGTTGTACAGGCATTATAATTAATTGAGAAGTTGTCCTTGTGGGTACTGATGCCTGGTTATTTTATCAAGAGCTAAAAGAACGTAGCTGTATACTTTCGTGGCCCCACTGACTCGAGGATAGCTAGCCAAGCTACTGTTCTCTTAGAGAACTGCCTGTTAAGACTCAAGGTAATAAGCAAAACTCTAACAAACATCCCTAACCCTGTTCTTGTCTCGCTCCTTGCTGGCCTCTTTCAACCTACCCGTGGGTTCCACTCACTCATGCCTTTAACTGGCAAAAGAAAGTCTGTAAACTAGTAAAGGACAGTCAGATAATGTTTAAATTAAAATGAGCTCCCTCAGAAAGTGCTCAAGAAGAGGTATGTACCTAACCATAATTTAGGGAGGCGTGAAAAACTGATGTCCATGCCTTAAACCCCAGAAAATGTGAATACATTGCTTTACATGGGCAAATGGGCTTTGTAAACATGCTTAGAGTAAGAATCCTGGATTATCTGTGTTGGCCCGTATAAGAAGGTTTGTTTTAGAGGGGCAGTAGAGACAGAGTCAGAGAAAGATATTGGATGACAGAAGCAGAGGTCAAAGTGATTTGCTTTGAAGGTGGAGGAAGGGGCTGCAAGCTAAGAACTGCGAGCGGCCTCTGGAAGCCGGAAAAGGCAAGGAAACAGATTCTCCCTGAGCCTCCAGAAGTAATACAGCTCTGTTGATATCTTGATTTTAGCCTATAAGATCCATTTTTTTTAGACCTCCAGAACTGTAAGCTAATACATTTGTCTTGTTTAAAACCACCAATGTTGTGGTAATTTGTTTCAGAAGCAATGGGAAACTAATACAGGAGAAATCCTACATTCCACGAGCATTAGACCAGAAGATACGTATTTATGATTCTAAAATACTAAATGTAAAGTGCTATGAAATCCAGAGCAGCAATTCTGGCGCCCCATTGCAAGTTGAGTAAAGAATGGGCTTCTGGAGGGCCAGTCTAGCATGGCTAATATGATTGGCCATTAAGACATGAGGGGAAAAAAAGCCAGGGGAGGTGGAGACATTAATTGAGCATTGCTAGGCACCAGAAGCATTACATAAACATTCATTTTATCTTTAAATAACACTGACAAGTATTATTTTCTCTTTAAAGAAGAAGAAAGTGAAGCACAGGGTTGATAACGTGCCCAAGGCTACTCAATTAATAAAATGGCAGCAGTAAGAACCAAACACAAGTCCTCCTCAACATGACTTTTAGCTAAGTAACAACTGCACAAAGAACACCGGGTAGAATGAGGCCCTTCCATCATCCCCTTATGTGACTTGCCTTCGGTTCCCACAGCCCCAGGGTTGACCACCGGCTCGCCAATGATGCAGAGTCTCTAACCGCCCCCACATTCCAACCCCTGAGTCTAATTCCACCCACTACTTGAGGATGCATTTGTTTCTTGTCAGCCAGAGAGCAGTAAAAAGAAAGAAATCTCATTTAACACTTAGCAATTCGGTGTTTTGTAACAAATGCAAGCTCTGTTGGGTTTTCCTCGGGCTCCTGCTCTGCCACCACTTTGTCAGGGTTCCCATAATCTGTGGGACACTGAGCCTGAAGGCCCAAGTCATTTCCACTGGCCCATCAGGGGCGACTTACAAATGAAGGAAAGCTCTTTACAGCTCTCCAACTCCGGATGCTCTCCGCCAGGATCACCCGGCCAAGCGTAAGCCCTGAAGAGATGGGACAAAATGAATTTGGATGTCTGGGAGAGACCTTGAGGCCAACCAGAAAGCAGTCTCCTATTTTCTTTTCATTTATCCCACAGAGACGTCAAGAGAAATATACTGCTCTTCCTAACCCCAAATTCCCAGCAGAGGCAAAAAGAATCCCAAGTAGCCGTTGACTAAAAATCAATTTTGAAATAGTGGCCCTGCAAAATATTGAGCATGTAATTTTGTATTTCTTGATGAGTTGAGGTCAGAAAGTGCTACCATAATAGACGTATTGTTTTGTATCCCCAGAGCCTAATGTATAGGGCTGGGGGGTAGCAGGAACCAAGCAGTCTTGTGTCTGGGGCTTGGTTTGCTGGCAGCCAGCTCATTTGTGCCTAATGACCAGACCCGTCCGCGTATGCATGTGAAGCTGAGTCTCTCTAATGCTTCCTGACATGCTGTTGATTTAAGGCTAACATCCCTCACAATGGAGAATTTCATTGGTCTCTAAAGGTTCAAAAATAATGATGTGCTGAGGATAAAGACACGCCATTTATTTTATTCTTTCTCCAACAGAAAACCCGAAAAAAAAAAAGTTATTTAAAGGCAAAGATAAGAAAAAGGCACTTTAATACAATTACAATTTTAAAGGGCTTGCCAAGAAAATATTTTCAGCTGCCAAGTCAGCAATTTCCCTAAGATTTCCTAACAGAAAAAATGGATTAATGGAAAAGAAATTATCAGGGGAAATTTAACTACAGTTTAAAGAACAGCAGGTGGTACACAGCACATTATTACTTTTTTATTTATTACTTGCCTCAGAGACTCCAAAAAAATCCAACCAAACTGACAGACAGCAGCTGGGTACTATGACCTTATGAATACCAAATCTGTGCAATAATAATATGAATCTGACCGTCTGCATTTTGCCTTCCCCATATTTATTACCATTCTTTAAAGCACACAGCAGCATCCTCCCTGATTTGCAGATAAGGGACTCTGGGGCTTCAGGAGACAAAGACCTCCTAGGGAACACAGGAAGGGCCAGTGAGAAGTATGTCTAAAGCCCTCCTCTCTCCCACTCTCACCCTACTCCTGACCTCCTCACCAAGCCTCCCTCATCAGCCCATCAGCCTGACTCCCTCCAGCCCCCACCAAATGGATCCTTAGTTAAATCCAGACAAGGGGAAATGTGACCAGGCTTGAGCCATGGGTTTAATGTGGTCCCTGAGTTTCCTTGGAGATTTTAATTGCAGAAGCTAAGAAGATTTATACCTCAGGACGAGTTGGTAAACATTTTTCCTTACAAAATGCACAAGAATTTTGGTAAATTGCCACAGGAAAAAAGGGGGTTCTATTGCTGAGCTTATCAACTTGCAATTTATTCTAGAGCTGCTTACCCAGTTTGTGTGTTATTTATATTTTTAATTCTCCTCTCTCTTGCTGTTTACCTTTTTAGGCATTTTAATGTTCTCAGAACTTTCGGAAGAGCATGGCAAGGAATACATTTCACCATTTTATAGTATCTCCACAAGAGTATGGGGAGAAATTTAAAATCCTAATTACTTCACCTTTTCATCAGCTTGGTATCATATATGGTGGGAAAGAAGTACAAGTCACTGCTATAATTAAAATTTGAAAATTATCTGTAAATTTTCTTTATTTTGCTATTAATATTCCAAATATTATTTTTTAAGAGCCTACTATATGCAAAATATTCTGGAAAAAAAAATTATATGATAGAAGAGAAAGAAGAAAAAGATACATGGTTTGCAACCTGATGATCGTATTTCAGATTTTGTTAGTGCAATTTTCAAAGTGTTGTCACTTTATTCTTTCAGTAATATATATCAAATGTCTACTGTGTATCAGACTCTGAGATAGGTTCTGCTCACTAGCAGAAATTGAGGTCCTACTCTTCATAGCTACCATTTTATGGAGTACTTATTACATGCTAGGTACTACATTAACTACTTTATTAACAATAAAGACAATCAAAATTCACTGAGCTTATCAGATGCCGGGTATGGTGTGTTGGGAGACAATCCTCAATGGTTCTCTTGCATTCTAGCACATCTTGCAAACAAAGGCACTGGCTGCCTTTGTTCTGGATTGTTTTTTTTTACATGATGTGTGTATAGCTAACAGCCTTGAAAGATAGAGATTGTCTTCTTCCTAAGCAAAAGAAAAGGTTTACTTATTGCCCGTTATAAAAACTTGGGGCTCCCTAAGACCAGCATTTCTCTGTGTAAGGTAACCCACTGCACATGCAGACATCATCTGGCCCTCATAGCTTCATCTTGTGGGAAGTGGAGCTCAAGTCACCAGCGTAATTGCTAATCTTCTGGCTACTCCCATGACTGTAAGTAATAAAGTCATTTGTCTCTGATCCAGGAGGCTTGTGCCTTTTGCCAGCAACCATGAACCTGGAGCAGGCTAACTTGTTAGCTTACAAGTAGGGTAAAGCCTCAGACCTGTCATAGTTCTTGACACTGCTGAGTATTTTACATATGTGATTTCATTGAACATTCTCAACAATCTATTCATATTATCCTTATTTTAGGATAAAGATTCCAGGCTTAGAGATGTCAAAAAATCTGCTCAAGGTCACATAGCTTGTCTTCCCCCTCCCACTTTGCAATGTTTTTTGTTCATGGTGAATGCCCTGGTTGCAACCCAGGATATAAGAATCCAAGGGTCTGAGCATGAGAAATGTCTCTGAGATACTATACTCAATAAGATGCTAGAATCAACAGGCCCGGCAGGGACACCATGAGACTTTTCCCAGTGAAATTAGTTGTTTTCGGCTCTGCAGGCCAAGCTCCAGGCTTTGCACTTGATGGAACAGACAAATCTAAAACACTGAGGTACGCCTGCAATCCCAGAGGCTGAGACAGAAGGATCACGTGAAGTCAGGACATTGAGACCAACCACCCTGAGCAACACAGCAAGACCCTCATCTCTAAAAAAAAAAAAAAAAACAAAATTTAAATTAGCCAGACTTGATGGCATGCACCTGTAGTCTTAGCTACTCAGGAGGCCAAAGAAGAAGGACTGCTTGATCCCAGGAGTTCAAGATTGCAATGAGCTATGACTACACACTGCACTACAGAGTGGGTGACAGAGTAAGATCCTGTTTCTAAAAAAAAACCAAAAAATTTTAAATAATAAAAATAAAGTACTGAGGTAGAGAAATGTTGGAGAGAGTTGTATTTTTGAAAGTGATTCTATTAGAAGAGATGTCATAGGGAAAGGATCAGGCCAGGCTTAGAAGCAAGAAAGGCAACTAAAATTAGAGAAAGATGAGATAGAGGCATGAATATAACCAGGGAGGCTATCACTGGAGCTCAAACCTCAGCCTGACAGGACTCAAGGAGCCCCACCAACAAAAGACTCACTTCAGGGCTGAGAGTAAGGTGACCTACCAAACTCCCAGATGTGACTCCTACTGGAGATAAACCGAGCCCATCAGTTGCCAAATCTGTTAGCCTAGAGTTTCCTTCCCATATTGGCCTTCCCGTATATGACAGAGGCCACACGGTTGAGCCTCTTAATATTCTCTTAGACACAGATCAACTGACCAATAGCACAAACACTTCCAAAGCTAATAAGCATTGTGTGCCATGAGAGGAACCCCAGCCCCATGAGAGAGTGGGTCCCTTGAGATTTAGACTTATAGCCACCAGGAGAGAGTTTGTCAGTGAGTCAGACAGCATGGGTTACCAGCGTAGCTTTTCAGTAGGAAAACATGGGCATGCAGAGAAATCAAATGATTTTCCTCAGATCTGATGGCTTAGTGTGTCCCAAATTTGGATTGCACCCTGGGGTGAGCCAGAATCCTAAATAGCATATTTGAGATGATTTAACATTTAAAAAAAAAAAGTTATGTAGCATCAGAAAACTCAGACTGCCAGCCTGAATCTGCTCAGATCCAAAAGCATAGACAATCTTGATTTCCACCCAGTAGACTTTTTTCTGTGCTCCTTTGGGAAAAATTCGCAAGTGCTATTAATAGCCTTTAACCTTAGATATACATCATGGCAAAACAGAGAAGTTATAATTAGGAAGTGCAGTCTAAGAGGTAAAGGTCAGACAATCAGTAAAATCCTGCTTAATATACACAGCACTGTGCAGAAGTGCTGATGCAGGAGAAATGACTATTGATTAAATCTTGTGCTTCAAATCCCTGCTAATGCCATAAAATTTAATGGATTACAAAAGGAACACAGAAAACACAAGGAAAACTATGGGAAGCACAGCTTCAGTGATTCTCCTAATTAAGGCAAATTCAGAAAACATGCACTGATTTTTTTTTTAAGCCAATCCTTTAAAGATTAGATCAAAATGGCATCTTTATTTATATTTACCTAATGCAGCTTTCTGCCCCTTTTGAAGAGAATTTACTGTTCACATTAAGAAACAGCCCTGGAGATAGCAGGGCTGTTGTGCCTTTTCTTTATGGCCAGCATAATTTGGGCTTTGAAAAGTTCAAGCCAAATGTCCCTACAGTCATCTATCTGACTCCCTGCCCTGTGCTGTCAAGGTGCCCAATAGCAGCAATAGAGGAGCAGCCGGGGTCACCTCCAACCCATTGTCATTCTTTGTGGTCACTCAAGGCCTCCAAGAAGACACAACAGAAAAGGTCTTTTTCTTTTTGTACTTTGCTTAGTGGGGAATACGACTGTGAACAGTCCTAACAGCTCCTCTCAGGACACGGCAGAAGGACCGTCCACCCAGAGACGGCAGTGTGTGCAATTGCCTCTCTCATTTCCATCCTCCACACAGCTGCCAGGGCGATCCAACCAAAGCAAGCCTGAGCTGGGACTTCACTTTACAAACGGAAGTTCTCAGCTGCACAAAACAGACACCAACTCTGGCTTACTTAATTAGAGAAAGAATGTACTGGAAGGATCACAGAGAGGTCAGAGAATCAACGTGCAGCCTAGAGGACCAGGCTCAGAAAACAGGCACAGGAACGGCCTGCTTGGAACTCTGCTCTAGACACCACCACCTCTGGGGCACCACAGCTCACCACCGCCCCCACAGACCCTTTCCTTTTCACCCTCACACTTAAAGTCCCAGGCTAGAGCATCCATTTGACGGAGACTGGGTCACATGACTGCCCCATACCTGCTCGGTAGCATTAGGAAGGAACATCTCTCCCTATAGGATGGAATATCCACCTCCATGAACAGGAAGGATATGCAGACACCAAGCACCCATAAACTCAAAACTCCTCCATAAATCTCCACTGCCTGCAGAGTCCAAGTGCCTTGTCATAGAAGTAGGGTGAGGATGTGTCCTAATTTTACTGACAATCCTAGTTTTTAATTTGTGTCCTAAAATAATTATTAATGAGACTTCTTTCACTCTCCAAAGTGTCTGGGTTTGGAAAAATGGTCTGGTCACCCCACGTATGAAGCTCTTCTGGCATGTTCCCTGCCTACCTTTCCAACTTCATTATTCCCTGATTCATCTTCATCCCATGTCTAGCATAACAGCAATGCTTACAATTCCATATACACAGCCTGCCGTTTGTACTTCCGAGTCTTTGCTCCTATGTGCTCTCTGTCTGGCACCTCCTTATGTTATATCCATCCCATCCTTTAATATCCAAAAGTCTTTCTTGCCTTCTGTGGGTTACTGAGCTATGTGCCCCTCCCCACTCACAACTTTCTGTTCATAAGTGGATCCATCCTTGTGCTTACCAAATGATATTGCAATCCTCTATCCAGGAGTGTAGCTGCTCCCTTTGACTGTAAGTTGTTGGTGAGGAGCTGTGATGTGCTCTGATGCTTCAGCGCCTAGCACAGTGCCTGACACATGGAACATGGAGCTCTCAAAAATAACTAATGAGTGAACGAATCACACAAGTTTGGAAAAAGAGATGAGTTGGGAAAAGACCAGAGTGAGGCAGAAAGTGGAAAGGAGAAAGAGGGGTAAGAAAAGATAGGAAGGGGAATAAAGCAAACCCCTGAGCTGACCTCCCAAGGCCAAGGTGGCTGTAAGTCCAGATCCCAGACCTCCCAGTCATTCCACACGTCAAGCTCAGAGTTCAAAGGGCTTCCGTCTAATGAGTGGGATGGGGCAGAGGCTAAGGGGTAGAAAAATACTGTTTCCAGTTGATTTGTCAGATTTTTAGAGCAAGACCCAGCCAAGATTCGAGAGCACGGTAGACAGGTCCAGACCCTCAGCAGTTAGGCAGTGTCATCCCCAGCAGGGTCACGGGGATGCGAGCCAGAGACAGGCCACATGCACTGGGGGGCTGGCGGTGGTAAAAGGATCCTGAAGCCTGGGAGACTCACTTATACCCCACTTACTCCAAAGAGAATAAGCTGCCTAGAGCAAGACTACGTCCTGATGCTCCGGCTGCCGTGGTCAAGTCTGACTCCTGGCCCTGGAGCAGTAGCAACCTCAGGTTAAAGAGCAGCAGCCCCCACCACTTAGCAGGGCTGGGAAAGACAGAGGCTGTCACCTGCAATTAATGGCAACCGTGAGCACAGATTTAGATAAACAAGATTTGGAGGGGGTGGGGAGCATCCATATGCTTCCTCTCTGAAGAATCCAATACATACGCTTTGGTCTGTTAAACTGCATGTTTATCTTCCTTCAAGGCAGAAAGGAACATCTGTCACCGCGCCCTTGTGCTTAATTTTCATTGTAAATACTGGGCTTCGTCAGATGTTTCAGTCAAGTCACAGAAAATGGAAAATTTGCAGGCCAGGGCGGCAAGAGAAGCCCGGCGGAACTGCCCTTCGACGTTCACAATGGGTTAGCGGGTGTCCCCCGTGCACGTCCTCTGTCCCGCACACGTCTTCTTCTGAGCCATGCTCCACTGTTACTCAGCTTGCTCTGCGTTCGGGCTTCTTTGGGAACAAATGAGCACTTTTCTCTCTTACGTCTAGCATTGCGGCTTCTTGTTGGGCAGGGACTTCCGGGGAGGGACCAGAGACAGAAACAGGAGACTGCAAAAGAGATACAGGAAACTTCTGTTAGTAGCTAGTTGAGTCTCGTGACGGGTTTTAAAGTCCGACAGACCCGTGCACCAGTCTCAGCTCTACCGTTGCTAGCTGCGTGCTTTTGAATGAGCTACCTCCCACAGCCTTTATGTTATGGACTTTGCATTAACACAGTTCTTAGCGCATACATAGTAACATGCAGTAAATACCAGCTTTTATAGGAATTTATGCCCACAATGTATTGGAGAGTGTTGGCCCCGACCGCATGCAGCTAGAAGAACGGTCCCTCTTCTACTCAGCTTTGGACTATATGCACCTGGCTCTGTGTCATAAATACTTTTTAAAATCAAACTCCGAAACCCAGACTCTAGTGCTCCCCGAGTCTGGAATGATGACCAGAGTACTGGGGCATCACCATAACTTTGGGTTTACGCATCTTAATAACCTTTCTGTTTTCCAAGATGTTTCTTTATTATTTTAGGAGCTTAACTAAAGGAAAATAGCACCTCTAAGTACCTCCCTAACTTTCAAAGCTCCCTTGTGGACAAATCATAAACTTTTATTCAAAAGAGATTGTGTCTGGTTGGGTAGAACCAAGCTGTCTCGCTGGCAAAATTCCATCTGCCCTGAATAATTTTTTCTGCCTGGAAAATTACAGATGATTAACCTGTCCTCTAATGAATGCCAGCAAGGCTTTCCTATGGAAAAACCTAAAAAGTGAATTTTGAGCTATATTATAATTATTACAACAATCACCCTCATGCAAAATAGAGAAGTGCGTGCTGTGTATGAGCCTTGGCTCCCCCAATATAACTGAAAGTAGAGCAGTCTGAAGACAGACCAGACCACAGCAGCACAGGCACACTGGCATATCTGACTTCTCTCTATGCGACCTGCCTTCCGCACAAGCCACTGCCTCTGCCCCAGCCGTGTGGGGCAGCCCATGCTCCTGGCCATGGCATGCTGCTGTGTTACACGTGAGGCACCGACTCCTTTACGGAAATCAAGGTGCTCTCCTGGGTCAGGTCTCTGGAGCTTGCTGAGGGTCCGTTCTAGCTCTCTGCTTCCTACTTTCTGACCTTTCAAAGTCATATAATTCTTTATGCCCCTGGTCATCACATACTAACTCAGATAGGTTAAACAAACATCAACCTTCAAAAACAAGAGTCATGTGAGGGAACCCTCCCATCTGACCTACGTGACATGTCCCCTGGTAAATTACTAAGCATGTTTTGAACTACACAACAATCTACTCCTAAAATCCCATTACACAAAAGTTAAGATGAACAAATCCACCCCTAATGTCCTTACCTGCCAAGAAGTCAGATCTCCTCATTTTTAAGAAATTAATTATTATTCTCCATTCTTCCAACCCCTTCTATTTACCAATACTGGATACTCAATAACACTGACAGAACATAAGTCTTACTCACTAGAGAATTAAAAATATGTCCCAAGACTAAAACCAGCCTCTTATATATCAGTCTATCCACTTTGGGGTCATATTCTTACATAAGCAGAATAACCCGAGCAGATCTGGCCACTTGAAAGCTCAAGCAGACCAGGTCGGACCGACAGGAAGCAGCACTCGCTGTCTTAATATTCCAGGTAACCCACATAAAGGCAGAGCTTTACACTTTGAAACTCAGTCGGCCATTTTGCTTTTTATTTTTTAAATCATTGGTGGAGATGGAATGGTTGCTATTTTCACCCGCTTTTTTTTATTCCTAGCACAGTAGGAGGTAAGTACAGTTCCAAGGAGAGTGAGGTAAAACCCCGAGGCCCTCAAACTCTAAATGCACAGCACAAAGCTACCTCTTTCCAAACTGGGTTTCAGAGCCCAGGCTCAGGGCATCCGGCTGTCCCTTTGTAACTTTGAAGTTCTGGCACCTCCTCCTAGTTCCTCCTCCACACTCAAGACTAAGAGCTATGCTTTGTCTCAGTGAATTCCTATTTTCTGAAACTAACATCCTCATTATGGCTTTTACGTCCTGGCATCCCGTGGCATTCCCGCCAAGCTACCTCCCTTCTCTAATGTCACCATGTGTCCTGTGTCCTACCTCCAGTTATGGAGCAGACATTCTTTGAGCTTCTCAACCCAGGCAAACAGACTTCCTAAATGTTGAGGGGCTTAGAGTCCTTTTCCAGCCCGCCTAACTTCCACCCTTTCCTCCAAAAGGCTTCTCCTGCTGAAAACTCTTCACGGAACTGAGCCAGCCTTGCAATTTAAGATGCCAGGCTGCACAACAGGAGGGGTCAAGTGACAACACTGGGGGGAAATTGGAAGAGGTCTTGGAGGAAGGTCCAAATGGATTTTTAATCCCTTTATCTCCTTGTATTTCCTGAGATCTTTTTGTCAGTGTTTGGGCAGTTTCCTATTATGATCACACTGCATTTCAGCATCAGGTGGCATTGTTCCTATTTTAGGAAGAACTTGGGGGATATTGTCCTTCTACGGTCCCAGCCCAGGCAGGTCCCCAGGCCTCTGGAGCTCCTGCCTGATGCTAGATCAAGAAGGGCCTGCAGCCAGAAGACTCCTAAAGTCTAAGATTGTCTTTTCACTCACTACTGAAATAAGTCCTCTTTCAGTATCACATGTAAGTCTTCCTGACAACTCCAGGATTTATCTAAAGAGGAGTCTACTTGAAGAGAGAGCTATGGGACTGGCCTTGAAGCTACATTTGCATACCAAGTCCATGGTTAGAGGGTGGATTATATGTTCCTAATGAGTTTTTTAAGTAGGTTGTTTTTGTAAATATCTAATCCACATAATACATAACATTATTTTAATTGCTCTTATGGAAGAATGGGTGGTTCATAGAGATTATGGGGATAAAAGGCCCTAAGTTATCCTTTGATATAACCATGGTTCCAATCTTCCCTTTAAACACCCTAAAAATACTGAGTGAAGAATAGTTTAATTTCTTCCTCCAGCCTGTGGAATTTCCTCAGGGCTGAAAGTCATAAAGCAGCTGGTCAGTAACACCAAGATGGAGCTGCTGCGGAGCTGTATGATTTGTGGTTCTCAACAAGGTCCTTACATCCATCTATGGATCTTTAAAAAACACAGGTACTCATGCCCAGAACCCCAAACTTGCTGAATTTACTGACTCAGAATCTCAAAGGCTGAGGTGCAGGTACAAGGACCACAGGTGACTCCGATGCATAACCCTGGACAAGAGGCCTGGTCTAATGAAAATAAACAGGTGCCTTGAGCTGGGATACCTAGGTCCAAGTTATACTGCTGCCACTGATCATTTAGTTGGCTCAGAGTATCTCATTAAACCTGAGCACAACTTTTTTTATGAGTAAAATGAGAACAGTAGTAACATCTGCTCTTCTGTCCTCAAAGGTCATCATAAGGACCACATGAAATGACAACTGAGACTTGTCTACAGCTGGTAGAGCTCTGCAGCTCGTCCAGATGTCAGCATTACCACTTGAGGGACCTGTGTTCCCACCATCTAAGGACTCGGAGGCCTTTCTGACCTCTGATCCCAGAACTCCTGCTTTCTCCTTTATCTATGCTTACTCCTAGCTCTTTCCATTGCAAGGAAGAGACTCATTCAGTTTATCTCAGACATAAGTTTGTTTACAAAACCAGATGTGGAGTAGAACTACATCTCGAACTGGAACCTAGAAGCCATCAGGAACCAAGGCAGCTCTAGGGACCCTCAACTATCTCCAGCATTTTCTCCCAGGCCACGTAGTCTGTCCAGCAGGAAGTCTGTGCTTGTCCTCTCCGTGGTAACCCCACAGAGATGCTCTCCAACCTCATGGAACTAACCCTACCTCCCCTCAATGCACCCTTTGAGCTTCACCTACCGTTACCAACTATTTAACATTCTCAGTATTTTCTATTTCAAACACCTGAAAGAAGAAATATAACTAGCAAGGCAAGCCCTGCCTAATCTCGGGTCAGTAGTCTAATATTAGGTCACTACACAATCGTGGGTCAAGTGCTCGCCCTCGTCCAAGTTATAGTCACAAAGCAGGCAGGAAGGGAGGAAGACACAACTGCCCCGCTGCACGGGGAGGCCGGCTCAGCAGCGGCTTCAAAAGGCCCCATTTGCTAAGGACTGAGAGCCAGCCAGGGCTCTGTGATTGACATCTTCAGGGCCATGTCTCAGCTCTTTTCTCCTCAGGTGTAAGGCAATGAGAGCAAAATGTTCATTTGGGCTGTAATAACATCACAAGATTACTTTCCTAGAGCGTGAGGTTATAAAAGGTTATAAATTACACCCAGGTGAGCAATTTCAAACAAAGGTAGAGCCCAGCGTCGAACTCCTCAGGTTTATTTGGAGACTCTGGGCTCCAGATATCAATGTTCAGACCCTTCAGCTACCTAACGTGCCTCCGGGACCCCAGTACTCCGCTGCTGGCCCCTTCTTCGCCTCTGCCTCTCTACTCCCTAAACGCCAGGCGGATCTTCCCTAAGCTTCCTGAGCTGTTGGGGATTGTTGGCTACGGTCCATGAATCTCACTCAAGGATGAACGCTAAATTTGAGGTTTCCTGGTTGTCTAAAGCATGAGCTTGTATTACACAATCTCCAACTTCTACAAGTAACCTTCCCTTCCCCAGACTCGGAAGTAACTAAAGGCTCAGGTAACCATTCCAATATAATCCTATTTCCCCAAGCGACATTGTACTAGAAAAATAAGGCCTTTGTCCACCGTACTGTCACCTCCGGGTTGCCTCCTCTCCCCCAGAACCCCCAGTGTCTCCGCAGTCCACTCTTGGTTTTGAAGGGCCATTTTCCCAGCTGTTGCTATTCCTAACTCTACCACATGGTGGCACTGTTCTCCGGCTGCTTCTCCCCTGCCCCTGGAATTAAAAAAAAAAAGGTTTACTTTATCGTCCTCAGAGTTGAAAGAGGGTTTCTCCCTCAGTCTGGTGTTGGAATGAATATTACTCTGCATTAAGCTTCCAAATGTAGCCTTTTACCTCTTTTTTTATTTCCCCCTCTTTCAAGGATCTTAATACGAAAATGTTTGAGAATATTTGAGCTTCATCAGTCTGCATTACACATCCAAGTGCCCCCTCCCCACTGAACATGAGCCAAGCCCTAAGGACAGGTCCTAACTGAAAGTCAATCCTGTCTCCTGCTGGAGGGCATAATTGCCAATATCCTAAGGTTCATCCTTTAGTCAAAAGTCAAACTGAAAACTACATCAAACTAAAAAGCTTCTGCACGGCCAAGGAAACAACACAATGGAGAGACAGCCTACAGGCTGGGAGAAAATGTTTGCAAGCCATACATTCCATAAGGGCTTAATATTCAAAATATATGAGGAATTCAAACAACTCAACAGCAAGAAAACAAAGAAAAAATTTTAAGTAGACAAGGAACCCGAACAGATATTTCTCATAAGAAGACATGCAAATGGCCAAGAGATACATTTTTTTGAAAATACTCAACATCACTAATCATTGGGGAAATACAAATTAAGACCAGATGAGACGTTATCTCACGCCTGTCAGAATGGCTAATACCAAAAAGATGAAAGATAACAAGGGTTGATGAGGATGTGGAGAAAAGGGAACTCTTGTGTACTATCAGTGGGAATGTTAGCCGGTAAAGCTATTAAGGAAAACTGTGTGCAGGGTACTCAAAAAACTAAAAATAGAATTACCATATGATCCATAATCCCACCTCTGAATATTTCAAATCTTTGAAAAAGATTTCAGATCAGTTTGTCAAAGGGATGTCTGCCCTCCGGTGTTCACTGCAGCACCATTCATAATAGCCAAGTTAAGGAATCAACCGAGGTGTCCATCAACAGATGAATAGATAAAGAAAATGTGGTATAGACACAGAATGGAATACTACTTGGCTTCAAAAAAGAAGGAAATTCTGTCATTTGCAACAACATAAATGGAATTGGAGAACAGTATGCTAAGTGAAATAAGCCAGGCACAGAAAGACACATACTGAATATTCTCACGCCATATGTGGAATCTGAAACAATCTAATGCAAAGAAGCAGAGAGCAGAATGGTGTTTACAAAAGAGGCTGGGGAGCGGGGCTATGAGGTGACGATGGTCGAAGAGTATAAAATCACAGTTAGGAGGAATGTTTTTTTTTTTCACAGCATGGTGAATATAGTTAATAAATTTCAAAATTGTTAAGAGAGTAAATTTCAAATGTTTTCACCACAAAAAAATAAGCATTTGAAGTGATAGGTATGTTAATTAGCTTGATTTAATTATTCCACATTGAAGTCATGAATCATTACATTATGTTGTACCTTGTAAATATATACAATCATAAATTGTCAATTTGCAATTTTTGAAAAAGTCATTTGTGCCATTCTCAGGAATTAAATGAGGTGCCATGTGCAAAGCATCTGACATAGTACTCGGTGTATAGTAGATGCTTAATAAATGCTAGCTCCTTTTTCTTGTCTCCTCATCCACAAGCCTGGATCCTTTATTCTAAAATCTTTGTTTGTACAGGCTCCAGAGCCCCTCGATCTAATCTACTCTCAATATATAGCTCTGTTTGTTTATTCAACTAAATAGCAGTTACCAATATGGTATGCAGAAGATAAGGGTTTAACTGCAAGATTATGAGAAAAAGGCAAACCTGTTGTATGTTTTAGAATACAGTTTTAAATGAATGACCTATTGAATGATCTAGTATCCAAAACAATAGTGGCTTCAACAAGATTGAAGTTTTTCTGCCCACAAACCATACTCATAATGGTAGTAGCTCGATATGTGGGGACCCAGGCTCCTTCTATGTTGTCACTCAGCCATTCCATCCCTAGAGAGTTGTACTTGTCTCCCTAGCCCAAGGTGCCTGCTACCATATCTGCATTGCATCCATTGAACACAGGAAAAGCAAAGAAGATGGGCAAGCCACCTCCCCCTAAGGACGCACAGAAGTTGCACAGGTCACAATTCCGTCATTTAAAACTCAGTCACATCCAGCTCCGAGGAGGCCGGGAGGTCAGAGAGGCTAATATGGATCAGCTGAAAATGCCATCACTATAGAGGAAAAAGAGAACAATGTGGGAGAAAACCGGAAGTTTCTGCCACAGTGCTAATCAGGAGTTTTTCTCTCCCAAAACAAACAGCAAAGCTAGGATCATTCACGTAAGCCAAAAACCATCCAAGCTGTAAGTAACAACCCATTTATTTCAAACAAATGCATAAAGAAAATTTAACATCAGCCCAAACACATATATAAATGACAACGACTGTCAGCTAAATCAAGGGAATATAGCCAAATAAGAAAACATTAAACATTTCATCCTATAAAATCACCAATCCTTAGAGCTGGTGGGAATCTTAAAGGAGATTTAGTACAGCCTTCCACTCTATGCAAGAATTCCCTCTACAGTAATCCTGACTAAAGCTATCGCATCTCTGCTGCACACTTGCAGGGCATGGGGCCTGTGGCTTGAAGGTCCAGAGTTCCTGGGAGTTGTGGACAAAGGCGGACATGGGGAGCCAGCAGGAGACAGTGCTCAAAGCCTCACTCAGGGAGCAGGGCGCAGAGCTGTGGGCACTGAGGAGGGCAAAAGCCCCAGTCCCAGGATCAGCCAAGAGTTGGTACAGTGGAGAGCAAGGGATTTTCACTGGTTCAGGTGAAGAAAATTTGAAAAAAAGGGATATATCTTTCTTACAACACAGCTTTGGAGGCCTCGGAACATAAAACTTTGCCAAAGTTATGTATGCCTGAAAGGAGTAGTTCCCAGTAATACTGATTGACGGCCCGCTGAGACATGTGGGTGGAGATCTAGGAATGTGTATCCAGGGCTCAGGGCGCAGGTCAAAATGACACATATTTAGGCCGGGCGTGGTGGCTCACGCCTGTAATCCTAGCACTCTGGGAGGCCAAGGCGGGCAGATGGCTCAAGGTCAGGAGTTCGAAACCAGCCTGAGCAAGAGCGAGACCCCATCTCTACTAAAAATAGAAATTAATTGGCCAACTAAAAAAAAATATATATATATATATAAAATTAGCTGGGCATGGTGGCGCATGCCTATAGTCCCAGCTACTTGGGAGGCTGAGGCAGGAGGATCGCCTGAGCCCAGGAGTTTGAGGTTGCTGTGAGCTAGGCTGACGCCACGGCACTCTAGCCCGGGCAACAGAGTGAGACTGTGTCTCAAAAAAAAAAAAAAAAAATGACATATATTTAATTAGCCGCACAGTGGCTAGACACGAAGTAGTGAGATAGAGCAAAAAGACATAGAGGGTCAGAGAAGCAGGGAAAGAAACTGGTTTTAGAGAGTAGAAAGCAGAAATGCCAGAAAAGGAGGAAGATGGAGAACAGATTTTTTTAATTGATAAGTTAATTAATTAATTAAAGGAAGGGAGAGAGGAAGAGGGAGACTCAGAGATAAGGAGGAGCAGAAGCAGGTGGTTATGTGCGAAGTGTGTGGGGAACAAACTAACCAGCAGAATCTACCTTCTCAGGCATTTGTTCTGGGTGAGGATGTGGATGAAACGTGAAACGGACGCTGGCTCAGAATGACCCCACATCCCTTTGTTCCCATGAAACCACCCTTCCCCTGCCGCCCCACCCTTCCACCCCACCCCTCCTCCAGACCACACTGCAGGACACCAATGACAGGTACTGAGGCTCTGCCACAGTGACCGGAGCCAGGGTGGGCTCATGATCCAAGTGACATCAATATCAGTCTTTCGGGGGGATCTTTTTAAACTGAAGCTGCTTGTCCCCACCTGACTGTAAGGGTGCATAAGTGGACGGAGACCTCTTCCTCAGTCTGAGAGACCTGTGTTTCTTTGATTATGCAATGGATGGCGGTCCACTCTAGGAGTGAAAGATTCCTGGGGAAGTCTAGGCTTAGAACATGCTCGAATTACAGTAAATAAACAAACAAACTGAAGCTGGAATAGAGAAGCTCTTTCTCTTCGTTCTCTATGATCTGAGAATATGGCCCTGGAATGGCCAGTAGACCCATCGCCCGCCCATGGCTAAGCCTGAGCCAGTCACGCCACATGGCAGAAGCAGAGAGGCAGAAACAAGAGATGGAGTCAGAGCCCTGAGCAAGGACCCATCTGGCAGCAATGAACGGGATAAATTCCTACAGGAGCCCTCCTTGTGGGGAAAGGTATTCCCCGAGGGCCAGCCTAGTAAGGTTTTCTGGGGTTGGGCTTAGACCCGCATTGGGACCACAAGGGAAGTCATTTTTAGTAGTAATTGAAGGCTCTGTCCCGTGCTTTGCAGGGGGTATAGGTTAAGAGAAGGCAGAGTCCTCTCCTCGAGGCTGATCAAACGAATAAGCAGGCGTCACTGGCAGAGGACATCCGTGCTCACGAAAATGGGATCTCCCTGAGGTCTCTGGCAGTGGTGGTGGCAGTATGGTAATAAGACAAGAAAGCAGGGGCTGGAGAACGGCAGCAACCTGGGATAACCCAACTTGAGATGGTAAGAAAGGACGTGCTAAAAAATAACACAAACATAAAAGAATTCCCCAAAAATTTACAAAGGTGTTGGGAAAGAAAACTCAGAGAAACACTAGAATTCCTATAGGCAAGTCATAATAATTTCATATAAAAGGTTATTTTTGTGATCGTAGCCTGGTGAGTGAGGGCTGGGGCGTACAGATAACAGAGAAGGAAAAGGTTTTCAAGGGTTGGTATAAACGGCATCTCACTCACTCTAAAGACAGAATGAGAAGTATGAAGATCAAGAAAATGGCGTTAGATGGGATGACTGCTTTTATCAGTGACCTTCAAGAGAACTGTAAAATGGTGGGGCAGAAAGCAAATTCAAGGAATTAAGAGGTGAGTAGATGGTGAGAAAGTATAGGCAGCAAGAGTTGATTATGCTTTCAAGAAGCATGGCTGTGAAAAGAGAAAGGAGCTAGAATCACAGAAAATAGGATAACGAGGTAGAAGGGACAGTCACCGGCACGGGTAATGAGCCAGGCAATGAAGGGGAGCTGTAGAGAGCCAGGAGGGCTTGGGTCCTGGCTCTGCCCTTTAGGAGTTGCGGCACCCTGGGCTTGAGACTTGCTCTGCCGTAAGGGCGCTTTAGGAAGCAAATGAGATTCTTCAGTAAACTACTTGGCACAGTGCTAGTGATAAACATAGAGCTATAGGCCGGGTGCGGTGGCTCACGCCTGTAATCCTAGCACTCTGGGAGGCCAAGGCGGGCGGATCACTCAAGGTCAGGAGTTCGAAACCAGCCTGAGCAAGAGACCCCGTCTCTACTAAAAATAGAAACAAATTAATTGGCCAACTAAAAATACATAGAAAAATTTGGCCGGGCATGGTAGCCCATGCCTGTAGTCAGAGCTACTCGGGAGGCTGAGGCAGGAGGATTGCTTGAGCCCAGGAGTTTGAGGTTGCTGTGAGCTAGGCTGATGCCACGGCACTCACTGTAGCCCGGGCAAGAGAGTGAGACACTGTCTCAAAAAAAAAAAAAAAAAAAAAAACATAGAGATGTAAAGCTACAGAGCTACAGACATGACGGTGGGAGCAAGGGACAGGTGGGGACAGAGGGAGATTGACAGAGGTTCAACCCAAGCAATTGGCTCCTCAACTTTGGGCCACAGGAGGGTCCTTATTGGGAAAGAAAGGAGGGAAGACAGGAATCAATCTGTGTCTCCCGTCAGGGGGCCTTCATGAGTGGACTCTCACCCTGCTGTCCACCAGTCCCTCTGAAATAGAGCAAGAGACAGAGACAGGGCCTAGTAGGTGCTCATGGTGTGGCTGGAGAAAGATTTCTCCCTCTGAGATTAAGATATAAAAGTAAAAAGTTTATTTTATCCTTAGAGGAGAAGTGGGGAAGAGAGACAGCGTGGCATCCCAAAGCAAGAGAAGGGGACACCAGCAGCAAGGTCAAGTGACTTGCTGAATTTAAGGGGGGCAAAGAGAAAAGAAAAAGTGGTGACAGTTGATAACAAAAGCAGCAGCAGGTAGATAACAAAAACTGCAAGGATGTCAAAGTCCAAAACTTGGTTTCCTGCCTTTCCCTGGAGAAGGGATCCTCACAGGAGACATGACTCTGTCCTCGAGACATGGTTGAGGCTGTAGCTTATTCTCCTGCGGTTTACTCAGGAACTCTGTAAAAGCAGATTCTCAAAAAACAATTTTGAAAGAGAGAGATGTACATCTCTTTTCTCTCCATTCAGCTCTTTCCAGAAGTCGTGCAAAACAGAACTCCTGCGGGGTACCTGTTAGTGGGAGAACTCATAGGATTGATCTTTCGCTGTTGCTGGGGAAATGGTGGGATTAGGTATTTTCCTGTTATTTTTGCAAGACCGCCCCTTTCAGTGTGCTCACCCCCTCTACTTAAAGAACACACCACACGGAATTCTCCCAAAGGCTCAGAGAGCATTTTCCTCAGAGATTCCAGTAATAAAACACTGAATGTGGAGGGATTAGAAAGTTGGGCAATGGCCACTAGAAGAATGGATAAACAAAACACGTTGCATACATATGATATCATTCTGCCTTTAAAAGGACGCAAGTTTCGATATGTTGTAAAACATGGTTGAACTTTGAAGATATTATACTGAGTAAAATATGCCCAACACAAAAAGATGAATATTGTATGATTTCACATATATGAGGTACCTAGAATAGGCAAATTGATAGAGGCAGAAAGGAGATTAGAGATTACCAGTCCAGGAGGAGGAATGCGGAATTATTGCTTAATGGTTATGGAGTTTCTGTTTAGGGCAAAAAAAAAGTTTTGGGCATAGATAGTGGTGATGGCTGTATAACATTGTAAATGTAATTAATGTCACTCAATTGTACACTTAAAAATAGTTAAGATGAAATTTATATGTTATATAAATATATTTACCACAACACAAAAACATTTTTAAGATGGGTATTGGGTGTTGTATCCTAATCTAATCAGTTTATCTCACTGCAGCGTGAGAGAACCAATACATCAACATCCCGATGTTCAGGAAGTCCCTGACAGACATTGGCTAGACCAGCCGAGAGAATTCCACTTGACCTTCTCTGTTTTTATTCTCCACACACTAGCTTTCTCCTCCCAGTTGGTCCCTTGGGCCTTTTTAACTGGCGGTTTTTCTCCGAATTTTCAAGAGTCCTTCAATTTCAAAGCTGCTGTATCTTCCCCAACAAAAATACTGAGCCCATTCTTGAACCTCGCAAATGTGTTCAGCCTCTGGCATGGCTCGTGAAAATACAGCCATTCTCACCTGCCACCATTCCCAGTGCTCTGTAAGAAGAAGAAAGGCGTCCAAAAGTAGAATAGTGATTGCTGTTTCTCCCTAAAAAGCTTAATAATAATAATAGCATCCAGCCCATACAGTAAAATTTAACTGTCCTGGAAATAAGCTCTCATTGCTTTTTCTTGCAGGATCATGGCTTGCTTGATAGCATAATTCTTAAACGATTTTGCTAGTGTTCATCCTCTGCTCAACCTCCAGTTGTGTTGTGATGGTCTCTTTCATCACCTTAACACTGACAGAAACCATTTCCCCTGTTTGACTTCTGAATGATTAGTGGGGGTGAGGTGGGGTGGGACAGGGAAAAAAATGGGAAGGGAAAGAGTCTCTATATGTTTCCAAAATAAAATGGAAGGAGACAGGATGAAAGTACAGATACAAGGGCTAACTGTGGAGAGGAAGTGGGATACTTACTACTCTGAGTTGAGATGCTGTTGCAAATGTTAACTTAAAAAAAGATTAATGAAGTTTATACTTTGGAAAAAAGAGAGCTTTGCTTCTCATAGCAACCTGCTGGGTGGCCATTACAACAGGTAGGGAAGCAAAACCCCAGCCAGGAGCCAGGCACACAGTACTTCAAAGAAGAGATGAAAGGGAACAGGATTTTATACTGAGTGGGGTGATCAAATATACATATTCAACAAGCTGTAGAAGGAGTCATGAATATTTATGAAGGAAAACATACACAGGTAATTGTGCTTTCTCTCTTCCATCCCTGTCATGGCTGGGAACTTGGTTTTAAGGTATTTCTGGGGTCCAGTTGGCCGAGAGGGGTCCATTCAGTTAGCAGAGAGCTTAGGATTTTATTTTTAGGTCACAGAAAGAATGGATGAAGATAAATGGACATCTGGAGGGGGGAAGGAAGTAAAGTGCTGGAAATCAGATAGCATGGTCTCAATCATCCATTAAGCCAGCAGTCCCCAACCTTTTTGGCACCAGAGACCCACTTCATGGAAAACAATCCTTCCACAGCGGGTGGGGTGGGCACAGTCCCGGGATGCCCCAACCACACCCCATTTATTGTACAGTCAAACCTCTCTGCCAAGGACAAGCTGCTCTTGCAGCTGCTCCCCAGCGCCAGCACCACCACCCCAGTTCCACCCCAGATCATCAGGCGCCAGACTCTCACAGGGAGCTTGCAACCTAGACCTCTCCCATGCACAGTACACAGTAGGATTCGGCTCCTGCCACTGGCTGATCTGACAGGAGGCGGAGCCCACGGGGCGATGCAAATGATGGGGAGTGGCTGCAAACACAGGTGAAGCCTTGCTGTCCTTGCACTGCTGGGCCCCCAACAAGCTACAGACAATCACCGGTTTGCAGGGGGGACGGAGGGTGTTGGGGACCGTAGCATTAAGCCATACACTGTGGATATCACCGTTCGGCTAACTATAAATATAAATTTCTCCATCTTGCCAACAGAAACAATTATTTATTCTTTTTGTTTTGTATTGTCCCACTTTCTGAGGTTGATTGAACATTTGTATGCAATGGTGGATACAAACGGTGGAAAGAGAAAAAGTGTATTTGGCAAAGTCCAGATCTTAAAAGTGCTCAGTGGCTAGAGGAAAGGGAAAAGTAAAGAATTAACTTCTATACCATCTGATCAGTGCACTAATAAAGATATGGATAAGCTGTTATATGAACATAAGGAAGGGAATGGCTCGCTCTGCCTTAGGGAGTCAGAAAAGGCTTTACACAGAGGTGATATTGGCCTGGCTTTGAAGTAGGAGGAGGAGCTTGCTAGGTGGAAAAGGAGACCAGAACTCAACAAACAGAAAGAAGAGCATTTGTAAGGGCAAAGAATTGAAAGTGGTGTGTTAATATAAAAGAATAAGGAAAAGTTTAGTGTAGTGAAATCACAGGTTTGTGCAGTGCTTTGGAAGGGAAACGTTTTGCTAAGAAAGCCAGGAACACACCATGAAGTTCCTTGCAGGTCAAATTAGAGTGCTGGGATAAACCTGTGAACCAACATCAAGACGCCAGCAAGGTTTTAAGTACAATCAGGTCTATTTTTAGATAACTCGGGTAGCAACATAAAGTATGATCCAGAGCAATGAGCACAAGGTAAGATATTATCACAACAGTCCAGGAGAGAAGAGGAGCAAAGCACCCAGAAGCACTAGAGCATAGTATCTTAGAAGACTGGAAACTTGGTGGGCTCACCGAGACGTAAAGAGGAGCATCGTCTGTGGCGGAAGAGTGTAAGTTCAGCTCAGGTCACGCTGAGTTTGAGGGAATGATGTATTCAGTGGGCAGCTAGAAAAAGGATCTTATTAAACACAAATGCCTTAATAAATTAAAAATCAAGTATGTCTCAAATGCTCCTCTCATCCCCCAGTTGGTAGCTTTCCCAAACAGAAAATGAGCCTGATTTGGTATAAATTACTTTTAGTGGCATAGATGTCAAGAAAATGGATGCAACAATGGGTGGTGACAATGGATGACAGTGAATGACCACCACTTGCTTTTTCTTCACAGAGTTTAGAAGCCATCTGCTTAACAATCTGTTTAGTAATAAAAAAAAAAAATCAATGGTTAGCTCAATCGTGCATACTTTTTAGAAATTGTCTTTTGCCCTTTTTGGAAGATTGATGCCACATTGCACATCTCTAAATGTCTTCATTTTGTTCTTGACCGTTATTCCTTAAAGATGAATGACAGCAGCCTGGCCTCCCTCCTGCACATCCTCTCGTGGCCCAGGGATGTCATCAGCTGGACCTGAGATTTGATCCCGTTACAAACAATTAATTCTTCTCTTACTATCCTGACCTAGTAAAGATTGCAACTCCCTTTTAATGCTGCTTGTCTGGGCTTTCCAATTTTGAAATTATTTTTTTGTGGGAAGAATATGGCGACAAAATAGGACTTGAGCAGTTTTTGCTTTCTCTCTGTCATCAATCGTTAGCGTTACGCCATCTGTTTCAAGAAGCAGGTTTCACGCAGGTCAGAAACATTCCTCGCTTTTGTGTGTTCAACATGTTAAATCAAAATCGAAATATTGCTGTCCTTGGCATTTTGGGGAGTCTCGGTACATTCTCGCCTGCAGGTTTCCTAACACTGGTCTTATTGATTTACGCCACTCTTTTGTATTCACTCCCAGCTGTGTGTCCCTCCCTCAGTGCTTTGTGAATACGCTGCCTGCGGATCCTTTGTCTAAGCTCCTCTTTCCATCCTCACTGAAGTCAGTTGTAATTACAATATCAGAGTTATGTTTTTTAGACCCGCCTGTGTTTCTTGCCAGTTAGTGTTTTTGATAATGGAACTAATAATTCTCTTCACAGTTTTCAGTCTGATTTCCCCGAGTCCAGTGTGTAAGTCTGGCAATAACCAGCAACCTTGACCATCCCAAATCCCAAGATGACGGGGTCACTTTCCTTTAAAATTCTCATCGCCATCAGTTTACTCATATATTTTCTTCTTTGTCGGTCACAGTTAAGCCCCAAGTTAGCAGTGCATTGTATTCCCAAACTTCTGAGAGCAAATTACCTTCAAGCCATGAAGACGAAAGCCATTAAGGTATCGGTGCTCTGTTTTTGTCAGACTGGGGCTCCCAGAGTCTATGCAGAGGCTGAACTGTTTTACCCTCCTATCAAATCAAGTCTTATTTCTGTGCTAATTTTGGAGTTTCTGTTAAGAAATCATCATCTAAGTTTCTTTCTTTTTTTTTTTTGAGACAGAGTCTCGCTCTGTTGCCCGGGCTAAAGTGCCATGGCATCAGCCTAGCTCACAGCAACCTCAAACTCCTGGGCTCAAGTGATCCTCCTGCCTCAGCCTTCCAAGTAGCAGGGGCTACAGGCATGCGTCACCACACCTGGCTAATTTTTCTATTTTTAGTAGAGACGGGGTCTTGCTCTTGCTGAGGCTGGTCTTAAACTTCTGAGCTCCAGCCATCCTCTCTCCTTGGCCTCCCAGAGAGCAAGGATTACAGATGTGAGCCACCGTGCCCAGCCTCATCATCTATGTTTCTTTTCTGGATAAATATTTGACAATGCCACTACCTTTTATCTTTGCAAAAATGTTCCATACCATTTATTTATTCATTTAACAATTACTTATTAAAAGCACACACACAGTACTATATTAGTTCGCTAGGACTGCCTCAGCAAAGTACCACAGACTGGGTGGTTTAAGAGTGAAAATTTATTTTCTCACAGCTCTGGAGGCTGAAAGTCCGAGATCAAGGTGTATCAAGATTTTGCTTCCTTCTGAGGATCACGGAGGAAGGGTCTGTGGCCAGCCTCTCTCCTTAGCTTATAGACCGCCACCGTCTCCCTGTGTCTTCACGTCATCCTTCCTCTGTATATGTCCGTGTACAAACTTCCTCTGCTTGTAAGGCCACCAGTCAGATTGGATTGGGGCCCACCCTAAGAACGTCATTTTAATTTAATCACCTCTCTAAAGATCCTATCTCCAAATATGTTCACATTCTGAGGTACTAGGGATTAGGACGTCAAAGTATGAATTTGGGGGTGGGAGGACAGAGTTCAGCCTAAGGGCTGTCCTATGGACAGGGACTGTGAGCCAGGCCCTGTTCTAAACCCTGGGAACATAGTAGTGAACAAAACAAAGTCCCTGCCCTCACAGACTTTATGTACACTCCACTGAGGACAGGGGAAGATGAACAGTAAACAACAGATATGTGTTGTAACGCCAGTTAACAGCATTTAAGAAAGAGAGGGTTCCAGAAAGGGGATGGAGCTGGGAGGCTATAATTCTAGATGAGATCACAGTGGAACAGAGACAGGGATAAAAAGGAGAAGCCACATAGCTGCAGAGGAAGCCTGCATTCCAGGCAGAGGAACAGCCAGTGCAAAGACCTGAGGCAGAAGCATGGTTGGCATATTCAAGAAACAGGAAGGAAGCAGTGATGAGTCAGGAGAAACTGAGTGGTAGGAAATGACATCATTGAGGTATGGGGTCTTGTAAGAATTTGGATTTTATTCCAAGTGTTATGGGAAGGAATTTGAGGGTTACAAGCAAGCAACTGACATGAGAAAGAAAATTGTACCAAACCTGGATTTTATGAGATATAATTCACAGTACTTTCTGAGAAATATATCAAAGCCTTGATAAAAATGCTTAAACAATTTTCTGGTAGACTATATTGAAATTAAGAAATCCTTCTGGAAAGGGATTTACTCATCACCCACCTACCTGATTGTGGGCTTTGTAAAGAGCCTAATAGTTCTAGGGTCTTTCCTTAAACATTCATATAAAATATCTCCACTAAGAGGGAGTCTGAATTGGCTTTGGCAACTTTGAAATTAAACTTTTACACATGCTTGTCATTAGTTTGTCTAAGAAGTTGCTTTAATAAATCAAATCATTTCTGAAGGATCTGTGTACTGTATAACTCACTGTAGGATTTCCACTTGGCTGTTTAACTTATTCTATTCTATCTGTTTCTTTTGTGAATTCCAAGCATAGTTCTCTTTATTGTGCTTTGCAAATCTAAATTTAATACTCAGGTCCTCTGTCTCTAACATAATCTATTTAAATTACAAGAAGATTAATGATCACAAAATATCTGAACTGCCAAAGCAAGCCCATTTCTGGCACAAACTGACCTTTCTGCAGTAATAAATAAGAACAGAGTGATAAATAAGTAACAAATAGGAGAGAGAGATAGAAAGAGAAAGACTTCTCTCCATCTGACTTGCCTCTTTATAATCATAAATATATATTAAGAGCCAGTGATATTTTGGAGACTGTGTAACTAATCAAATAAAACCGATTGCCCTTTTCCTACTTAAAAAAAAAAAGTGAAAGACCGTTTTACTTATGTGATTTACATTTTCTGAGCCAAACATAACATCAGTATTCGCCAAGGGAGTCCCAACAAACATCAAGGAGAAATCGCACTGCCGACAGAAGTCATTTCTTATATCATCTGATAATATTGAGTGTTTCCAATTCCAAATTTTAGAGTGTGAGTGTTATTAATGAAAAAGGGCAAATTAGAGGTCCTTAGATAAACTAGGGCTCTACAGGGTTTTGTTTTGTGTGTGTATGTACAAACATAAAATTGTCCCTTAATAAATGAGATAGAGAAAAGATAATTCTTTTTATAAGTCAAATCAAATCCAGATCCATTTCCTCTCTCAATAAGATGGGTAAGACAGTATCAGCAATTATTAGAGCTTTCTCCCTACCCAGGGCTTGTGTAATCCTGGGAACCAGGCAGAGGCAGGCTCCTGGTTGCCATCCTTCATCACACCCACCCCTCCACTTTGCTTGTTGAAGACCAAATACCTGCTGGAAATAAGAATTTGGAAATATTAACTCATTAGCCAGTTGCAATTTTACTTAGTTATGAAATCCACAGAGAAAAATGAGTGAGGGACACAAGGGATGAGATGGAAGAGAAGACAGGAAAGAAGAAAGGAGGGAAAAGAAATAAAGGGACAGAGAGGAAGAATAAAATTTAGAATTGTGATACAGCGTCATGCAAGTAGCACTTTGCATGCAAGTACATGCAAAGTAGTTTGCACTCAAAAGATTGTTTACTTTACAATAAAACCACATGAACATATTTCAAGTTAGAAACTGTTAGTGCCACATTAAACAACTGGGAAATTTGGGGCTTGCACTGACAGGTGGCACATAGACTAAAAATTGGAATTTGGAAATTAGTAATTAATGTCACAGGAGTGACGCATTTTCTTCCAAATGAAATGTACCATTTTTTGCATAGAGATTTCAAGTTTTCTGTACATGATGTTACTGTCAGTCTTTGTTAATCCAAGCTAAATATTGCTAAAATGTATTATACAATGTGCTGATTCCCCCACTGTTACCGAATTTCTAAGTAAGAGCATCTCAGAAAATGCCTTCACTTCATGATTGTTCTTTATTTGATAACCCTTATTTGACAATCAACATTTCACAAAATCACCTTAAATTTGACACAGTCCATATTGTGAAGATCACATTCTCATTTTGCTCCCTCGTTCTCCAGTTAAAAATCTACAGATCACTGTGGGTAGCGGCAGCTGAGTGGGCAGCACAACTTCGCATGCTCCATCCTTCCTTGAGTTCAAACACTCTGTACAGTGCACTGCTGTGATCTCCCAGAACCTGGCACTCTCCCCACACAAAGCTATAAACGTGGATCCTTTGGGTTGTAAACTCACAGTGTCTCTAAAGACTGGAGCTGAGTTAGTTTAAGGGGTCAAATAAAAGATTGTTCTTCCGTACACATCGAGTGCGCATAGACTCACCTATCTATGCCCGGTGGAATTCAAATAACCATTTAATCCATGGTTTTCAAACATTGGGTGAACTGAAATTAATTAATTTAAAAATAAAAACCTAAGTTACAATGCAAGATCTGAGTAATAATCTTAAAAATGCTTTATAGTTTATTTGAGCTAAGTCACTTGGCATATGAAAGGTTAATGGAAGCTTTTGGAAAGGTTTGGCATAATACTGCCAGGCTTAGCCTAGCTCAAACGCCGAGGGTTTTTTGATATTGACTAAAGAATTAGGAACTAATTATCCATTTTCAAATGTTCAGGTAATTACAAAGCAGAGATACTGAAAATAATTGCTTCGTTCATGTGTTGTCAGTCACCCTGAGTTTGTTACAGCCTCAACTGCACTGGTTCCATGTCAAATTGGGATGTAAGCCCATCTCTGCATGAACACTCACTGATTCCCCCTTTGTTATGCTGTAGAAAGTTAAGTGGTAGATTCATTAAACTAAAATAGCATTGATAAACACTACCAAACTCCTTCCAAAAATCAATAGGAATCCAGCAGGCATTTCTACTGGACATTCAAGTGAAAATTTAAATGTGAGGCAGGGGTTCTTCTTCTTTTATTCATGTTTCTTAGGTAAATGTTACATTTATAGCCTAACTGTGGTTACTCTACCCTGAGTCCTAGCTTGAGAAGTTGCCACTCAGACAACCTATAGCCACAGGCCCCCAAATTAGAATCCTCTCTCCATTTACAAGGAACAATTGATGGTCATATCTCATCAAATAATAGGGGATTTAAATCTTCCTTCTACCCCCATCTATCTCCAGCTGTTTTCCAGGATAGTTGTTCTCAGAGAACAACATGGCTATCAACCTCTCTAGCAGACAGTTGAAGATTCAAAAACACCTGGCTAATCAAACTGGTATTGACTGATTAACACTATGGTGCTCAGATGGTGGGAGTGATCACTAGGGAATTGGGGGATGGGGGGTAAACCCACATCTGAAGGACGTGGTGGGCACTGTGGAGGGGTGGGACATGCTTGAAAAGTAGTTGGGGAGCAGAATTAGGGGTCTCAATAGGGGAAGGAATTCCTCTAAAACTGATTTATGTGACTAACTGTACATCTTGGTAAATTCACTAAAAATAAAAAAAAAGAATTTAATAAAAAAAATTGATAAATTTTATTCACCCTGTTTGAGAGCTATTCTAATATTAGCAAATGGCACCTGCTATCTTCCATTAGGGATCTGCAAAACTCATGGTAGCACGCTAGATTGTACTTGCTACATCTATTTACAGCCGATGGTCAGACTGACCTAGTACATCTTCATTGGTAAAAGTGAAAAGCTGACAGGACAGTATCTGTCAAATTGAAGGAGAACTGAGAAAATATAATTAAAAAAAAAAAAAGCAAATACCTTGAGTTACTTCTGGAAGCTACCTTTAAATATACCATTCTAGGAATGTCATGCCATTGCCGTACTGAGTGGCAATTGTACCGCTGGAAAGCGAGCTCCAAAGGGTTCATTTCTCTTTTGTATGTTGCTACAGCGAAAGGGCCCAGGACATTGTGTAGGACAGAGTAGGCATTCAAGAAATAGTTGTTGAATTGAATTTAATAGAAATGGCTCAGTTCTCATCATTGCCTCTTTAGAAGAAAATTGGTGCATTTAGGGCAGAAAATTTCCAGACTTACAAACCAACAATGCATTTTTCTTACTAAGCACAAAATTGGTCTTTTCATGGGATATAAAATACATGTTTTCGGAATTTATTAAATTTGTTTTTCTGATTTTTGCTCAAGTTAGTGTCACTGGGTGTAAAATTCAATGTGATAACAAATTTTAAAATGCATAAGTTATATCTTCTTAGGTTGCTAAGAATACACATAGAGCAGCATCCAAGACTCAGTCCAAATACAGGGGTCTGAGTTGAAGGGCACGAGGAGGAGCCAAAGCCGGCTCATCAGTGTTACTCAGAGCAAGGGCAGCATTGCTGTGCTGGTGCTACAAGGAGCTTTAATTAATTAATCTGGAGAGGGACGCACACATGGTAAGAATGTATCACTGAGCAGTCCAGCCACTTCTGAGTGTGAAAAGGAAAGAGAAATACAAGCACTGATGGGAGTATTTCTTTCAAAGTAAGTAGTGAGTATAATAAACATCTTACAATGAAATAATACTATGCTAGGTTGAAATTTAGCAAAGCTAACATGAAAGGGAACTATTATAGGCTGCGTTTTCCCATTATTCCAGGGGAGACATCAACAACGCAAAGCAAGGAGGATGCACTTTAATTTCAGTTTATTCAAAACATGTTATACTTCTGAGAGTGAAGCCTTGATTGCCAGAATGCTATCCCACTCTTCATGATCTTTCCAATTAAAACTTCATGATCCGCCTGACACCATGGCTCACGCCTGTAATCCTAGCAGTCTGGGAGGCTGAGGTGTGCTGATCGTTTAAGTTCAGGAGTTCAAGACCAACCTGAGCAAGAGCGAGACCCCATCTCTACTAAAAAAATAGAAAGAAATTAGCTGGACAACTAAAAGTATATATACAAAAAATTAGACGGACATGGTGGCACATGCCTGTAGTCCCAGCTACTCGGGAGTTGGGCTGACACAATGGCACTCTAGCCCATGCAACAGAGTGAGAATCTGTCTCAAAAAAAAAAAAAAACTGAAAACAAACTCCATGATCTTTCCAATTACAATAGTTCTGTTTTAGACAGTTGCCTCCCATTTCAGCGTCTCCCTCAATCATCCACTCTCCCTAAGTTTTGGCATCCCAGTTCAGTGTCATGAAGAACTCAGGTTCAAAGCACAGTCTTAAAAGATATGCTGGAGGATAAATAAGTAAATGTGGACTTAAGGCAGCAATAAAAAAATACAATGTGATTAGATTCTTTCCTAAAATTATTTCAAGTCTATTTTCAAAACCATATCCTACCATCAGTCCCTCCTGGTTGATAAATCCCTTACTATGGACCCTAATTATCTATTACAGGGTTTCTTCTCAAATGTTACATCTCCTGTTGTTATCTAGGCATCTGACAAGACCATTCAATGGAATCGTAGGTGTTTTGGGACAGAGAAAAGGGAAGAACGCCACTATGGCTCTGCTCCACACGAATTTTGGCAATTTATCATACTCTCCCCCTCATTCCACCCAAGATTCTCTGAGGATTTTTTTTCTTGATAGCTAGGATAACAGAATAGCAGTTGATATTGATCTTAAAATGTTTCAGGGATCTGTGTATCAAAAGATAAAGAAAAGATATTTTTGAATAATGCATATATGTGTGTGATTTCTGAATCATTTACTTACTAGCTGAGAGATTTTGAGCAAATCATTTAACTTCCCTGGAGGTACTTCTTCATCCACTAAGTTCTGGTCATAATATTTCATAGTAATATGATGACAATTAATGAAATGATGTATATAAAGTATCTGGAACCTAGCTCATGCCCAGTGAATGCTACCTATTAGTAATATATGAGTTTAACTAGGAAGGTTACTAAATACAACAAAATGAGGAGAAAAAGGAAGAAAAAGTACAAAAGGGAGAATGATAGTAAAGGAAAAAAGAAAAGGTGGATTAAAAAACATAAAAGAAAAATAGGAAGGGAAATCTACATACACAGATTCAAGCCCTGAGCTAATGGATGGGATCAGGAAGTTGCTGGGTTAGGTGTCTGTGAAGTGTGTTATAATTCTTAGAATCCCTGGCTCAAGAATTCAAGCTTTCTGTGTGACATCTGCCTTTTGAGGAGATTAAAGAGCAATACTGTTCTTAAACACATAATGAAATATTCAAAATCAGTTTGGGAAATCATGAAGCAAATGATCATGAATCCATTATTATTATGAGTTACTTTTATAATCATTATTATGAACAAATCTGTACTTATTAAATTAGTAGTGGTGCAAATAATCTTACACTGGGATAGTTATTACCCCCCAAAGTATCTGTAAGATTTTCAAAGAATAAAAAGTGTTATTCCCCTCCACAGTGCCCACCACGTGGGATATGCTTGAAAAGTAGTTGGGGAGCGGAATTAGGGGTCTCAACAGGGGGAAGGAATTCCTCTAAAACTGATTTATGTGATTAACTGTACACCTCAGTAAATTCACTGAAAATCATTTAATCGTACACTTAAAATGGAGTGTTGGTTGTACGTAGGTACAGTTGGAGCACTATGTATGTACTCTCTGGACTACTTTGAAAGAGTAGGTTTTTGAATGTAACAAGGTAAGTCAATTTGAGTGGTAATATATTTTGGGAAATCAGCTCACTACAAATTGTGACTGTAAACATTGTACTGTAAATGTTTTGTAGTTTTCCCCCAATAAAATTTTTGGAAGAAAAAAAACAAAACAAAACAAACAAACCTGTGGACAATACATGAGAAAAAAATAAATTAAAGAATTAAACCAGGAAGACTAACACATGGCTAAGTGGAGTTCTAGGAAGAGATAACAGAGAAATCAAAAGCGCAGAAATTATCAAAGAAATGATACAAGACTACAAGACTGTGACAGCAAACTGAAGCAACTTCTTGATAGAATGAAATTTTTTAAAGAGGAAAATAATGGGAAGATGTATTCTTAGTGTGGAATAGACCATCTCTAAGTGAAAAACAATACTATTCATGTATGGTGATTTGACAACCTAAATATGGCTGGTTAATTTCAAAGTTCTTGCAAAATGACTGGCCAAGATCCTAAATGATCCACAGAAAATGGATTTTTTATGTGAAATTGAATTTCACATATAAATTCAATTGTGTTAATAATGGTCATTAGTCAGTGTCAACAGTGGCAAGTAAAATAAAATTGGTGACTTCTATTAATAAAAAAAAAGTTATTCCCTCAAAGATTTAGTAATATATTTATGAAATTAATTTTATCTAAGCAAAGTTTTAAACACACTGAAACAGATATTGCTCTGTAAAAGAAAATGACAAAAAGCACACAAGAATTTATTAATCCTTTTGAACCTTCTGTTAATCTTTCTGAACTTGCTCACTGACCCTTGGTTACTTTTCCCATCTCATTTATTTCTGTCAGCTCTCATTCCAAAACAAGTTCTATTTATGCTGAACTTCTGTTCCTCTAGTGGACCTGTCTCACTTTTGCCAGTACACAGGAAACTTCTTGGATCTTGTCCTAAACATGTTCTTCGGGAAGTCCCCCTTGATCTCCGTAGCTTGGCTTGCATGCCTTCTTGCTCTCACAGCAACAACATTCAGAACTTCCTTACTCAAGCACTTATTATATTTTAATTGCTTACTTAGTAAACTCTACCCACTAACACAACAAACTGTATGAGGTTAAGGACCGCAGCTGTATAGCTCACACTTAGATTAACCATGTCTGGCTCAATAAATATCCAAAAAGATGAAAGGAATTAGGCAGATATGCTCATAAAGTAAGAAATTCTTACATACACACACATATATACTTGCCTACAAACTTGGAAATGTGTTTTTAATAATGTGACAAAAATCAGTTTGTCATCTAGGTTTGCCTGTTCATGAAGCTCAAGGAAGTTTCCCTCAGAAGACCTATGGGTGGAGCAGCACCATAATAGGCATTTCTAGTACAATTATATCATCAGAAAAGCACAGTGTTTTTTTCTGACCATGTATAGTCTTTACATAAACACTTTCAATGAGTTGACAAGGGAAGGCACAGTCCTTGTTGACCTAACAAAGGTGAAGTAATTTGAAATCAGCTACCAAGATAAGCAGCAAGTAAATGTACCAAACAGAGTGTGGAATTAATTTCTAAGTTTTAAGGAAATGTACTGCATGATAAGGTATTCATCAGCATGGTGTGAGGTTAAGTAGTCTTATTTTGTCCAGAAAATATTTATTAAGTACATACTCTGTGAAAGGCACTATGATAGAGTTGTGTGAAACAGAACATAAATACATGTACACACACATACAACACACACATGCACACAGATGTTGCCAAGTAGAATGAGACGAATATTTTAAGAAGTAGATATGTTCCGAGTTCAGAGAATGGGATGATCATTTTTTTACTGAAAATTCAAAGTAAGCCAGGCACGGTGGCTCACACCTGTAATCCTAGTACTCTGGGAGGCTGAGGCGGGAGGATCGCTTGAGGTCAGGAGTTCGAGACCAGCCTGAGCAAGAGCGAAATCCCGCCTCTACAAAAAAATAGAAAAATTAGCCAGGCGTGGTGGCGCATGCCTATAGTTCCAGGTAGCCAGGAGGCTGAGGCAGGAAAATTGCTTTAGCTCAGGAGTTTGAGGTAGCTGTGAGCTAGGCTGATGCCAGGTGACAGAGCAAGACTCCATCTCAAAAAAAAAAAAAAAAAGTCTGTAACTTTTAAAAAATATAGAGGAATTTTAAAAATTTTTAAATTAATTTAAATAAAATATCAGAATAGCTGCATCTTCATTAAACAGGTGGATTTCACCTCAACTTTAGTGGGAAAGAGTGATGATAGGACAGTAAATGAGTGGCCTGTGAGATGTGCAGTTAAAATAGAAGCTGTGGTGAGGGGAAAGCAGAGAAGGCAGAAGATATATTTGAGAAGTCTGAATAGCATATAGAGTGCATGCATAAATAAAAAAATAAGCCATAAAGAAAAGCTTGATTGGAGACAGTGACAGTTCGGAATTAGAGGGTAAGGATTTTGGATATCCATCAGTATGCAGGGAGATCATTGAAACAAAGAAAGAATGTGATCAGAGGTTTCTTAATGAGAATTTTTCTTTAAAGAAAAACATTTTAAGGCATAAAAAGAATTAGAAAATAAGTAGCTGATGTTTAAACTACTACTTTTATTAAATACCCATGGCTTGTAGTGACATGCTCAATACAGCTGTCAAAAATTAAATAAGATCTTGTTAAAATTCAATTAAATGCCACTCTTTTCAGATATCTATACATTTAATCAAGGATAACGATAAAAGAAATTATATTTTGGTGAGAAGTGGAATATTGGCAAGAATATTATGCTAAAATCTCAAGGAGATAAATATCGGATTTAAACACATTACTCTAGCAACCGTATTAAGGGAGTGTCATATACCACAGAAACAGAAAAAAACAGGGTTTATTCTAATCTTGCTGTCTTACTGATCTGTAATTTCCCTCACCAACAATGAAAATCCCGGCTCCCAACATCCACCATCAATTTACTTATTTGTTCAACTCTTGTATACATATAAAGCAGTGTCTGAATTGTTAACCCATACCACCATGGGAAACAAATTTCTCACTTGAAACTACCATTCACGTATGTTTCCTTTTGTCTTTAGCCTTACAGTTTCTATTTAAACACCATTTTCCAAAGTTAGTTACAGTTTTTCCCAACTATGAATAGTGCTGTTATAAACATTTGCATACAGGATTTTGTATGAACACAAGTTTTTTAAAAAAATGAGGTGTTTAAAAAAAGTGATGAAAGCTTAATCAGGAAAAAACTGAGAGATCTAAAAACATGATAAATTGTTAGTTTGAATTAGATTTGGTTGCATGAGAGAGAAAGCCTAAATAGTACTGTAAGTAAAATAAAAATTTATTTTTCTCTCGTGGGAAATTCTGGAGATGGTGATTCTAGTGCTGGTGTGCTCTATACAAACAGGCCACTTCTTTCCTGCTGCTTTATCACTCAGGTCTCTCACTTTGTCAAGTGGCCATGTGGGCCAATAAAGCTTCTTCAGCTCCAGGCTTCACGTCATCATTCCAGCCAGTAATAAGGAAAGAAAAGAAAAAAAAAAAAACATACCTCTCTGTTTAGGAAAAGTCCAAGATTTGCACATACCACTTCCATGTACATAGCATTGGCTAAAACCTAATCATGTGAACACATCTAGTTTCAAGGGAAGTCTTGAAATGTAATCTTTATTTTTGTCACCAACCTGTCTGATTAAAACTTGGGGAGTATGACACTACTAAACGAGGGAAGAATGGCTAGTATGAAATATTTCTGTGCTAGTTTTGTGCATATGACTAAGTTCTAGCCAAAGAAATGTATGAAGAAGTGGTATATGGAACTCCTAGGAAAAAGTGATTTTTTTTTCTTTTCTTTACTGGCAGCTGGAATATAAACAGGATGACCTAAACTGATATAAACAAATTTTTCTATAAGGGAAATTTAGGATAGCTTCTAAGCTATAATCTATGACAGACAAGGATGAAACTATGAAACACAAGGAGTCAGTCCATGATTGTCTACCTCCAGACTTCTTCAAGAGAGAGAAATGAACTTCTAACTTTTTTATGCTATTGTTATTTTTTGTTTTCTGTCAAAAGCAAACCTAATCCTAAATAATACAAAAGAAAATCAGCTGTTCCTTTCACAATAACTCTATCCAAATTGCTACTGTAATAAGATTGACTTGTTTTAAAAGTTTCCAAGGATAAAATTAGGATTAATTGCTGTGTTTACAAGCAAATAGGTATCATTTCATAGATTGTTTACTGACTGTCCACTGTGAATCAGACACTGTCAGGGCATCAGGGATATAGTGTGAGCTAAACTAAAAATGGTCTGGCTTTTGTGAAATTTTCCTACTACTTCAGAGTAAATATTTTAATAAGATAATTTTACTGCAGAAACGTAAATGTATAATTTGGGAATGTTCTATGAAGAAAAGTTTTAGATAGTCAGACGTATCCTTGTGTCTGTCCCATATATGGAACAGGCTACATTCATCACTTCTTATCATTGATTTGCAGGCACAGACTGGATGACAGCTTGGGAATGTGGTAGAGAAAATTTGAGCGTATAAAATGAACCCCTTGATATAGAAGGTCCCATGAAAAGTATACATAGACTCTATGATTTGAAAATCTTACAGAAATTATTCTGTAAATCTTAGGTTACTTGAGTAAATTCTAAATGATCTGTTTTAAATGTTATATACAAATATCGTATGTATTTCATTAGGCTTGCATGTTTTGGTTAGTAATAGAGCTCATGGCATTAAAAGATTAAAAGGAGTACATTTAATTCCAGATTTTTACTTATGCCTTCTCAGGAGTTAGAATACCTTTTATCTTCCTCTGTGACATTTGATGCAGGTGTTACATATATCAGTTGCTTAATAAATATGTATTGCTGAGTAACTTCTCTCATCTCAAGCTAATGCTCAATTAAACCTCTGGGATGCCAGATAATTCAAAAAGACATTAGCTTCATGTTCATAGTGTAAATGATTTGAGGAACTCAAAGAAAACAGTATAACAACCGATAATGTAATTGCCCTATTAATCCTGTAAGCTTTCTTATTCTACTGAAAATAGCAGAGAGCCTTACAAACAGCAAATGTGAATGGGTTTTTAAAGCCTTCTGTTGCGAGATTAGGATGAAGATATATACTGATGTGTTCTTATTAATTCTGAAGGTGCCGTGCTTGCTTTCTTTAGGCAATCTAATTAATCCACATTATAAAGCTATACAAAATTTAGCTTGGCAAATTCAGACTTGGCAATCAAAATTAGCTTAAAAGTGATCTACGGGTCCACTTCTAGAAGCATTCTTCATCTTGAAATGTCTTCCTATAGCATTTTATTTTATTTTCAAGTGGTATTAGTTCCTTGCCATTAAATACCAACTCAAAATAATGTAACAGTGTAATTTAGTTGACTTATAAAAGAATTGATAATGCTTTTAAAAAGTGGCATAATTATAGTAAGGGCTTGAGGGCATGCACCTACCAGTGTAGATATTTGTGAAGGCAAACATGTAGTCTAGCCTTCCCAGCCTCTGGTAACCACCATTCTACTCTCTAGCTACATGACATCCACTTTTTATCTACCACATATGAGTAAGAATATGTGATATTTGTCTTTCTGTGCCTGACTTACTTCCCTAACATAATGATCTCCAATTCCATCCATGTTGCTGAAAATGACAGGATTTCATGATTTTTTATGGCTATTTCAGAACAGCACTAGAAGAGAATTAGATTGCTCCCAATATAAAAAAAAGAATAAATGTTTGAGGTGATGGCTATCTCAATTATTCTGATTTGATCATTACACATTGTATAAATGTACCAAAATATCACATGTATCCCCAATATATGTACAGCAATTATATACCAATAAAAACATGTAATCCAAGATAAAACTATGTCAAATTTTAAAAAAATTATCAAGGTATTAGTTTTAAACTACAGCTCCTAAAGGAGGAATATGTTGGTGACCATTATAGAAGCAATGTTAATGAACAGAAACTCAAGATGAGGGATAATTCTGCACAGAGCAGAGATGACTGATCTCACACAGAGTTTTCCAAGGAATTCTATCTACTTGGGATACTCGTATAAGAGACATACACACCCACATAAATGCTTTGTGATCACAGCACTTTGGAAAGTGCTGGGTAATAAGAATATAAAATATTTTTCTAACATAATCCTTAGGTTTATTTGTTTTTGCAGAGCATTTCATGTGACTAATATTGAAAGAATCAAACAAAATGAAATAAGTCTTCATTTTAAGAATTTTGGGCCTAGATTTATGGGTTTGAGTGTCTTCATTGATTGAATTAATCTAAGTATTACATAGAAAGAACCATGTAATCAACCAGACCTGAGGTCAAATCTTTTATTACCACTTACGAGTTAATGATCTAGAGTTGTTTACTTAAATTTCATGAATTTCAGTTATACCATTCATAATAAAAACAAAGAAAGAACAGAAAATAATAATACTATTTACCTGATATAGTTTATGTAAATTTTAAGTGAGGCAATGCATGCCATGAATCAGTATTTTTTATAATTTTTTTTTAAATTCAGGATATTATGGGGCTACAAACATTTTGGTTATTTGAAATGCATTTGCCTTGCTCAAGCCAGGGCCACAAGTGTGTCCTTCCCTCATACAGTGCACCCCGTCTCCATTAACTGTAGGTTTAACCACCCCACCCACTCTACCCACAACTCCCCCAACTTCCCTACTTGACCCACACCCAGTGAGTATTACTACCGTGTGAGCACGCTCAGTGTTGATCAGTTAGTACCAATTTGATGGCAAATACAGGTGGTGCATGTTTTTCCATCCTTGTGAAACCTCACTTTGAAGGATGAGCTCAGTCTCTATCCAGGATAATATAAGAGGTGCTAGATCACCATTGATTTTATAGTTGAGTAGTATTTCATGGTATATATACACCACATTTTATTAATCCACTCATGTATGGATGGACATTTGGATAATTTCCACATCCTTGCAATTGTAAATGGTGCTGCTATAAACATTCCAGTGCAGATGTCTTTATTAAAGAATGTCTTTTGTTCCTTTGGTTAGATGCCTAGTAGTGGGATTGCTGTATCAAATGGTATTTCTATTTTTAGCTCTAGAGGTATCTCCAAATTACTTTCCACAGGGGTTGTACTAATTTGCAGTCCCACTAGCAGTGTAAGAGTATTCCAATCTCTCCACACCCATGCCAGAATTTGTTATTTGGGGACTTTTTGATAGAAGCCATTCTCACTGGAGTTAGTTGACATCTCATTGTAGTTTTGATTTGCATTTCCCTAATGATTAGAGATGTTGAGCACTTTTTTATATGTTTGCTGACCATTAGTCTGTCTTCTTTTGAAAAGATTCTGTTCATGGCCTTTGCCCATTTATTGGTGGGGTTGTTTGATTTTTTCTTGTTGATTTTCTTAAGTTCTATATAGATTCTTGTTATCAGCCCTCTATTGGCTACATAGAAAGCAAATATTTTCTCCCAGTCTGTAGGTTGTCTATTCACTCTAAGGACAATTTCTTTAGCTGTGCAGAAGCTTTTTAATTTGATCAGGTCCCATTTGTTTATTTTTTTTGTTGCTGTCATTGCTTTGGGGGTCTTCTTCATAAATTCTTTACCTAAGCCAATGTCTAAAAGAGTCTTCCCCACATTTTCTTCCAGAATTCTTAAGGTTTCATGCCTTAGGTTTAAGTCTGTTATTCAGTGTGAGTTGATTTTTGTTAGAGGTGAGATCCACTTAGAGGGGATCCAGTTTCAATCTTCTGTGTGTGGATATCCAATTTTCCCAGAATCACTTATTGAATAGTGATTCTTTTCCCCAATGTATACTTTTGTTTGCTTCATTGAAGATTAAATGACAGTATGAGGATGGTTTTATATCTGGAATCTCCATCCTATTCAAAGGTCTATCTCTCTGTTCTTGCACCAGTACCATGCTGTTTTGGTTACGATAACCTTATAGTAAAGATTGAAGTCTGGCAGACTGATGCCTCCCAATTTTTTCTTTTGCTTAACATTTCTTTGGCTATCCGAGGTCTTCTCTGGTTCCAGACAAAGAGTAGAATTATTTTTTCTATATCTGTAAAGAATGTTGGTGGAATTTTGATAGAGATTGCATTAATTCTGTAGATCACTTTAGATAGAGTGGACATTTTAACAATACTGATTCTACCAATCCATGAGCATGGTAGGGATTTTCATCAGGGCAAATCATCTACAATTTCTTTTCTCAGTGTTTTGTACTTCTCCCTATGAATCTCTCTCATCACTTTCATATAATATAGGTATAATAGCATATCATGAGCAAAGAATGAGAGTTTGACCTCGTCTGCCCCGTTTCAGACACCTTTAATTCCTTTCTCTTGTCTGATTGCTCTGGCAAGGACTTCCAGCACTATGTTGAATAGAAGTGGAGATAGTGGGCAGCCTTGTCTGGTTCCAGTTCTAAGTGGGAATGCTTTCAATTTTTTCCCATTCAATATGATATTTGCTGTGGGTTTGTCATATATAACCTTAATAGTTTTAAGGAATGTCTTATCTATGCCTATTTTGTGGAGGGTTTTTATCATAAAAGTGTACTAGATTTTATCAAATGCTTTTTCTGCATCTATTGAGAGAATCATGATTTTGTCCTTGCTTTTATTTATGTAATGAATTACATTTATAGATTTGTGTATGTTGAACCAGCCTTGCAACCCTGGGATTAAGCACACCTGGTCGTGGTGAATTATTTTTTGATGTGTTGTTGGATTTGGTTTGCTAAAATCTTGTTGAGAATTTTTGCATCTATATTCATGAGGAATATTGGTCTGTAGTTTTCTTTTTTTGCTACATCATTTCCGGGCTTTTGGTATCAAGGTGATACTGGCTTCGTAGAATGGGTTGGGGAGGATGCCATCCTTCTCAATGTTTTGGAATAATTTCTGCAGTATAGGTATGAGTTCTTCTTTGTATGTTTGGTAAAATTTGGGTGTGAACCCATCTGGTCTGGGTCTTTTTTTCTGGAAGATTTTTTTATTGCTACTCTGATGTTGGCACTTGATACTCATCTGTTCAGGAGTTCTATTTCCCCCTGATTGAGCTTAGGGAGGTTGTGTTCTTCCAAGAATTTGTCCATTTTCTTCACATTTTGTACCTTTGGGAATACAGATTTTTATAGAATTCAAACATAATGTTTTGTATTTCCATGATATCTATAGCGACCTCTCTTTTCTCATTTCTGACTGAGTTTATTAAAGTCTTTTCCTTTCTAGTTCTTGTCAATCTAGCAAGAGGGCTATCAATTTTGTTTATCATTATGAAAAACCAGCTTTTAGTTTTATCGATCTTCTGTATAGTTATTTTGTTTTCAATTTCATTTAGTTCTGCTCTAATCTTAGTTATTTCCTTTCTTCAGCTGGATTTAGAATTAATTTGGTCTTCTTTTTCCAGTCCCTTGAGATGGTTTATTAGTTTGTTGATTTGTGAGCTAACTGTCTTTTGAATGTGAGCATTTAATGCTATTAGTTTTCTTCTCAGGAATGCTTTTGTTGTATCCCACAGGTTTTGATAGCTTGTGTCCCCATTATCATTTAATTCAAAGAATTTTTTTATTTCCATTTCAATCTCTTCCTTCACCCAGCAGTCATTTAGCAATAGGTTGTTTAATTTCCATGACTTTGAGAAGTGGTGAGCCTTCTATTCAAATCTCTAGTTTTATATTACTATGGTCTGAGAAGATACATGGTACAATTTCTATTTTCTTAAATTCTTTGAGGTCTGATTTGTGGCCTAGGATATGGTTGATTTTGGAGAAAATTCCATGAGTTGATGAGAGGAATGTATATTCAGCTTTATTTGGGTGGAATGTTCTGTAGATGTCTGTTAGACCCATTTGTTCTAGAGGTCTGTTTAAATCCATTATTTCTTTGCTTATTTTTTGTTTGGAGGATCTGTCCACTTCAGACAGTGGGGTGTTGAAATCCCCTGCTACTATGATATTACTGTTTATCATGCTATTTAGTTTATACAGGGTTTGCTTTATATATCTCGGTGCTCCTGTGTTGGGTGCATAGATATTAAGAATTGTTAAGTTTTCTTGTTGGATTTTTCCTTTCACCACTATATAATGACCATCTTTGTCTTTCTTTACTTTTGCTATTTAAAAATTTATGCTGTCTGAAATCAGAATCACTACTTCCACTCTCTTTTGTTTTCCATTTGCCTGAAAGTTTGTTTTCCAACCCTTCGTCTTGGGTCTGAAAGCATCTTTGTGGGTTAGATGTGTTTCCTGAAGACAGAAGATACTTGGCATATAATGTTTTATCCACTCAGCCAGTCTGTGTCTCTTCAAAGGACAATTCAAGCCATTCACATTTATTGTAAAGGTTAATATTTGGGGTAGTGTTCTGTTCATATTGTTGGATAAGTTATTATTTTGTTTTACTTCTCGAGCCATTGTGGATTCCAGGTTTGGGACTTTAACTCTTAAGGGTTTTTCATTTGGTGGGTGTCTATTGCACTGTTCAGTGTATAATGCAGGTCTGAGTACTTCGTGCAGAGTAGGTCTGGTCTTTGCAAATTCCATTAGTGATTGCTTATCTGGGACAGTCTTTATTTCTCCCTCGTAAATGAAGCTCAGTTTCACCGGGTACAGAATTCTAGATTGGCCATTGTTCTTTTTAAGAAGATTGAGGATGGGTACCCAGTCCCTTCTGGCTTGTAGGGTTTCATTTGAGAAGTCTGCAGCTAGTCTGATAGCTTTTCCTTTGTAGATTATCTGTTGTTTTTGTCTTACTATGTGAAGGATTTCCTCTTTTGTGTTTACTTTAACCAGTCTGATAATTACATGATGTGGTGTTTGCTTCTTCACATTGAGTCTCCCAGGAGTTCTATGTGCTTCTTGTATCTGGATATCCAGGGTTCTGGCCAGGCCAGGCATATTTTCCTCCAGTATTCCAAGAAATAGATTTTCCAGCCCTTGTGTATTTTCTTTTTCTCTCTTAGATTCCTGTAATTCTTACATTTGGTTTCTTTACATAATCCCACATTTCTTGTATGTTCTGTTCTTGTCTCTTGCTTCTGTGTTCTTTTTCTTCATCTGATTTGTTTAGCACATAGGGATTATCTTCAAGCTCTGAGATTCTCTCCTCTGTGTGATCCATTCTATTTTTAAGGCTTTACACTGTGTTTTGAAGTTCCTTAAATGCCTTCTTCATTTCCAAGATTTCTTTTTGGTTTTTTTGTAATACTTCAATTTCTTTAGAGAATTTTTCATTCATTTCCTGTATTGTTCTCGTGGTTTCTTTGTGTTAGGTTTATATTTTTCTTCAATTCCATTGAGTTTCCTTACAATCCATATACAAAATTCTTCCTTCATCAATTTAATCATTTCATTTAAATTAGTATCAGATTTTGAGGGTCTCATGATTTCTTTTGGGCATGACTTTTCTCTCTGCTCTTTCATGTTCCCTGTGTTCTTTCTCATCAGGGTAATTGATTGAGAACTGGGAGTGTTAGGACTGGTCTGTGCCTTTAACTTCAAGTCCCCAAGGGAAGTACCTTAACAGTGGTGGAAGGAGGCATGCTGGTCTTGTATTGCCTTAGAGGTATTTTGGCAAGTTGGATCACCTCTGTCCTGTTGTCTTCATCTCTTGCCAGTGGAGATTAGTAAATTTGGTCCCCCAGCTTAAGCTCCTATGTGATGAATCATACCTTTGTATATAACTACACTGCCCTCTAATAGGTGGAGATGGAGGGCACTGTGTTGAGCTGTGGGGTTACCCTCTCTGTCATAAGTTGTAGATTGTGTGGAGGAGCCAGTTATCAAGGTAATCTGATGCCTCTGTGTTGGTTTCTGGTCTCTGTGTGAGGAATACTAATGTCCCAATCTTTAGGAAGGCTCTTGCCACTCCTGAGGGTTATTTGGATCCTATTCCCCCTTAAAGTGGTGGTAGGAGCAAGGCAGATCACAGCTGCTTCCTACCAGCCTGGATCTGTGTGCTTCTATGGTTGCTTGATCTGCTGCTAGGGGGCGCCGCTAATATGTTATTCATGGTTCTTCCACTGCACTTGGGAGGCTGCTCCTGATGGGAGGGGTTACTTGGTGCACCTGCTGTGGCCTCTGGCCAGGATTTTCCTTCCCTGACTGGGAATGCCACTGTTGGCAACCACCCAGATGTGGAGATCAGGCCCCAGAGTTATGATCCTACTGGATGACCTAAGCGGGTCTGACAGGCTGAGTCACTGGGCTTTCAACTATTGATCTGTGCCAAGGCCCCACAAATTCATGCCAGTTGCCTAGGGAAAGTGGCTTTATTTGCCTCTTTCTACCTTCAGGAGTGGAGCCCACCACTTTAGGAGGAAGGAAAGTTCTGGCGCTAGGGGGAGGGGTGATGCCCGGGAATGCCCAGTGCCTAAGTGCCTGTGAATCCCACAGGAGGTAGCCTCCCAAGACTGGGAAAGCACTCAAATTCCACCCTTCAAAATGGGCCCTGTTAGTTGACAATAGGTAGCAGAATGGCAGAGCCTGTCATGAGAGTCCCCCTGGAGGAAGGGTGCTGCTGAAGCCATAGCACACCACAGCATCTGGGTTGTGGACCCCCCAAATGGCGGCTGCCAACCTGCAGAGCGCTAGAACTGGGAGCAACTATTCAGGAGTTGGTGGATGTTGGATTGGGGAGCAGAGTCAAAGGATGTCCATTGTCTCCTGGGTGTCACCCTCCCACAATCTCGCACCTGTCTGGCAGAGGGTCTTGCTCTTTCTGACCCACTCTGAGTCAGCCTAATCTTTTGCAGCAGTTTCCAGGTTAGAGCCCCCTTTTCAGCGTTCACCTCCGTGTTCTGGTCTCACTGACTGCCAGAGGCAAGGTGCCTGTCACCTAACTCCCTCAGACCAATCCCTTCCCCACCCAGTGCAGTCCCAGCACAGAGCTCCAGGGAGGTCAAGATGCTTCCTGCTATTGTCTCCTCTCCAGAGAGCCCAACACTAGACCACATGTCACACGAAGCTGTTAAAATTATAGAGGCTGGACTTAGAAACTCTGCCATCCACTGTATTCACCAGACCTTGCACCAATTCACTTCTTCCAAGCTTTGGACCACTTGTAAGGAATAATATTCAATTCTGAACAAGCTGTGGAAAATGCCTTTTGTGACTTCACGGCCCCTCACTCTCCAGGCTTCTTTGCTGCTGGCATAAACAAGCTACTGTTAAGATGGCAAAACTGTGTTAATAGTTTAGGTACATACCTTGATTAATTGTACTGCTTCTTGTTTGAGATATAACAAACTAAACTTTTGATTCGAAATCAGACATTTCATATTTAATGACCTAATAGAAGAGTATATATTTGCATTAATATGTAGGGGTTGAGGGAGGGAGAGTAATTGATGATGATGTGAATATAGTTTAAAGGTATTTTATATTTGATTCTTAAAAGTATATTAACAGTTTAGAATTATAGGGCCATAAATTTATAAATCCATCCTAAAATAATAATATAGGCTTTTTGATACTCAAAAGTTATGACCTGGTTTTGTGTTAAATATACAAATAAAATTATAGTGAATCAGAGAGTAACATGTTATAAGAAAAACCAGATCTTTTGGAAACCTTTTGAGTGTAAAGAAAGTTTTAAGTTGATAGAGGTGCAATCTACGCCAGAACTTGAAGTAATATATGAAAGGATAAAGAACAAGATTTTTAAAAATAGGCTTTAAATTTTAGAGCAGTTCAAGGTTAACAGAAAAATTGAGCAGAAGATACAGAGCTTTCCTATATACTCCCTAGCCCCTTTATTAACACCTGCCACCAGAGTAGTACATTGGTTATAACTGATGAACCTGCACTGACACTTTGTTGTCATCTAGAGTCCACCATTTACATTAGGATTCACTCTTAGTGGTGTAGGTTCTGTTGGTTTGGACAAATGTGTAACGATATGCATCCACCATTGTAGTATTATATAGAATAGTTTTACTGCCTTAGAAATCCTCTGTTAAAGCACAAAAATTTTTAAATGATTTTTTATGTTTAATTTAGAGAAAACGAGGCACTGACCAATAGAGAGAAGAGTCTTTAAAAAAGAAGGTAGCAATTTAGAGACATTGTGAAAAAAATATAATGGCTTTGAGCCATTTGGGGGAAAAATGAACTTAACCTTTAAAAACCGAAAGTGATTCAGAAAATTGAGAGGCTTAAAAGGATTTTTTTTTCTAACAGAACAACTAAAGCTTCTCATAGTGATGTTATTCTGGTAACAGAATCAACTGCAGATTCCTACAAATGACTCAACAAGAATGAAGTTAGGGCAAGAACATAGTTTCACTGAATTTCAAACTTTAAAAGTAGCATGGGTACACCTTAAGAAGAGTTGGCTTAAGACATTTTTTTAATTTGCTTGGGAGCTAGTGAATAGAGAAGATTCTGTTATGAGTAATTTAAACTCTAGCTAAGAAATGAAACACCTACCTCCAAAAGAAGATTGTGATTATAAAGAAAATTTCTCTCTCGTGTCAAATGTTCATTACTTCAAAATTTCAAGGCCCGGATCAAATGTCACCTTTTTGTGAAAGTTCTTTTTGTTTTCAGAGTGGAATTATTTGTTCTTTTGTGATTTTTAAATGTAAGTTTATCTTTTAAGGCATTATTTCCATAGATATTTATCAATAGGTATATGGCACACATTTTATAGTGTAGGAAAGGCAGAATTTTTTTCTTTTTGATCTGCCCTTAAGTAACCCAAATTCCAAGGCTGAAAAAAAATTTCTCTCTTTCAAAAAAAATTGTAGGTAGAGGCCTAATTATATAGTTTGCGTTTTGGGATGGTGTGATGAAGTGTAGAAGAGTTGCAAGGAAGTTTTCAGGGAAAAAGTGATGTCTGAAACAAACCTTAACAAAGAGATGATGTTAATAAGCAGGCAAGTAAAAAGAACCTATGTTTATATATCATATTATATTAAAAATATTGCTTAATGTATCTACCCCACTTTTCCTCAACCTGCAAGGTAGATATTATAACTTACTTCTTTATTCTGCTAGCACTTAGAAAAGTACTTGAATTTTAGGTGTCACTCAGCAAATTAACACTAAGTAATATATAGATAAGGAAAAGATAAAATAGTTGCTCTGATGTAAGTGCTGATTTGGACTACAGGAACATCAGTGAACAGAGATGAGGGGACTTTTAACAAAAACTTCTTGGAAATAGGGCTCTGGTAAGAAAACAAGACTGGCAGCATAGTTCTCAAAACTGTCTAAAGTTTCCATGAAATCAAAGAGAGCAACTAGGACAAACAAACCAGGGCAACACAACTAAAATGTCATGGAAAATGCATTCAATAATGTTAGGTGAAAAATATTTTTACATAACCCAAAATATGAGTGGGAGGGTATAAACTACCAACTACAAAATGCACATGAAATCAGTACTTGTACAGGAAGAAGTAGGGGGAAGTAAGAGAATATCAGACCTAAAATCTTCAGAGCAACTAATAGTTATTCACTCAAAATCAGAGTTAACTGGGTTGAGAACAGTGAGCAGAACTGTGAGGGGTCAACATACTCTAACAGTAGGTGAGTGCAAAGGACTATGATAAGTTTGGAAGAAGATAAAGGAGTCTGAGCCTTTGAGCCCTCAAAACTAACAAGCCACGGCTCATTTCTAGGACAAAGCTCCATTCTGAGAAAAAAAATACTGTTAAAAATAGATTCCAAAGGAAACAGAGCAGGGACAACAGAGATAATAAAAAAAGGAAATCCAGATAAAATGGAAGAGGGAACAGAGCCAAAAAGGATCAAAAACTGAGCTACCTATATTTAAAACTTTACAGAAGAGAAAACTCTAGAGTTAGGAAATTAGCGAAAAATCTTGTCACATTTCCTGTCTCAAAGTTCAGGAAAAATATTTTTGCATGCAAATGAACAGAAAAAAATGAAATGAAATTCTTTACAAAGTTCATGTATAAATAAAGGCAAAAGTCTAAACTATGGAGAACATAAGAACAAATTCACACATAGATTATGAATTAAGAGAAGAAAACAAAAAGAAAGAAAATCTTTAATATATAAAAAGAAATAAAGAAAAAATTACATGAAAATATAGCGAAAATATATCCAATTTATGTATATCAGGAATACCAAAGCAAAAAAATGCAAATAATCATAATTATAATTTTATAAAAGATTATGAAACAATTAAGAAGGTTTGAAACTTTAAATTAAAAGAACACAACACATACCTGAAAAAATGTATTCATATATAGAAAAACTTACCCATAATGCCTAACAATAAGAAACATCCTAGTAAATTATGGACATTAAGGGGAAAAAAAGAAGAAAAACTTTGTGCAAGCAGACGAATGAAATGACATGTAAGAATGAGCAAATCTATTTGTCATTAACTTTTCAACAACTGAGTAAGAATAAAATTATGGACATTTTTATGATACAAAAAAAATCATATTTTATTTCCACCTAAACTGCTTTTTCAGGATAAATACTGCAGATAACCTATCATTAACATGAAAATTTTCAGTGAACATATTTCTCAAAATTTTTCCAGAGAATAAGCATCTTACAACTAAGATTATTGGAGAATTCTTGACATAAAGTAGTTAACTTTAAACGTACACTTGTAGAATAAAATAAATTAGAAACAAAAAGGAATGTAGAAACTATATAATGGCTATAACTGTCTTCTCAAATGTTAATACAATAAAAATATTAAAAATGGGAAAGAAATAGGAAAAGTATATACAAAATATTTTCAAAGCTATTTTCAGTAATCAAATGGGTGAATGTTGCATTACCATTCTGAGAAGGTTTTATATGTAATGTATAATAAAGTAAAAAGAATAATTCTGTCATACTTTAATTTCATCTTCCCTTCTGTCCTTGAGAACCATGATTATTTGTGGTAGAAAAAGGAATAATAGATTTGAATTGAAGAGTTGTATAAACACTGTGTAGACAAGCATTTAAATTGGGATTATCAATCTGGACTCATGATGCATTTCATCTACAAAAATAATGTATTTTATATTAAAAAATAAAGCTTTTTTCAGTTGTCTACATTAAAGACCTAGAAACGATCACATCCAATATCAGTGATTATTTTCAGCAGACAAATTGAAATACCATTTTCTTCTAAAACAAGATAAGCTTTCTTGGAGAAATTGTTGACTTCAAGTCTAGAAAAAAAAATGGATAAGGTGAACTTAGAAAACCTTCTGGTTATTAATATAACGTATAGTTCTAGCTCTTTGAATGATTTTTTTTTTTTTTTTACTCTTCAAGCAGTGTTTTCTAAAAGTAAACTTTTTTGTTTTATTTTTAAATTACTATATGGCAAAATGTTTCTTTTTCTTTTTTTTGTGGACGGTTTCATGTATTTGAACACTTACATAGATTGTGTAACCACTTCTACAATGAGGATATGGAATACCTTCATAATCTCCCTAATTCCTCAAACCATCCATTTGTAGCCACATCCACCCCATCTGTAACTGTTGCCAACCACTGACCACTCTCATCACTACAGGTTTGTCTTTTAAGGAATGTAATACATAGTAAATGGATTTATATAATATGTAACTTGTTAAGATTGGCTTATTTCACCAAGCATAATGTTTTTGAAATAATTTCAAGTTATTGCACATATCAATAGTTTGTTATTTTGCTACTGTTGAGTATTATCCTATTGAATAGGTTACCACATATTGTTTATCTACTTACCTGTTGAAGAACATTTATTTGGTAGTTTCCAGTTTGGGTCTATTACTAATACTAAGAAAGCTGATACCAATGATTATAAACAGGATTTTGTGTAAAGATAACTTTTTATTTCTCTAGAATAAATACCCAGCAGTGAAATTGTTGGTTCATAAATAAATTGAGAAGTAATCTTTCCTTATGGCAGGCAGAATTTTAAGATAGGCACAAGATTTCTACCTTCTTGTATATACATTCTCTAAAATTCTCCCTAATCTATTGATTTTGAGTTTTTTTAAAAGAAAGAATTATCATGAGTAGACCTACCCTAATCAGATGAGATCTTAATCATGGTCTAAGAGATTCAGAGAACAATTAAGGGAGGTCAGGAGGAACAGAAGGAGGGAGAGAGAGAGAGGGGTTCTTCTCTTGGGCTGGAAGAAACAAATGGCCTTGTTCCGGCAGGGGCAGGTCACATGTCAGGGAATGGCAGGTGGCCTGGAGAAGCTGAGAATCTCAGTCCTATAATCATGGAAACTGGATTCTGTCAACAACCCGGAACCCCAGAAAGGGCTCTGATCCTCAGATGACAAAGCAGTCCCAGGCGACATCTTAGTATCATCCTTGTGAGACTCTGAGCAATGAACCCAGCTGACCAACAACTGGACTTCTGATCTACAGAAACTGCAAGATAATAAATGGCTGTTTATTTTTGCACCTAGAGATTTCATTTTTGAAAAAAATTATTACAAATTCAACTCATTTAATAGCAGGCTACTCAGGCTATTTCACCTTAGGTGAGTTATGTTTTTTAGCTTGTCCTTTGAGAGTACTCAATTTTACCTAATTTTTAAAATTTATGTGTCCCCCATTATTCTTTAAATGTTTAATCCAGTATGAAAATCTCTCTTTTTATTTCTGAGTTTAGTTATATACATTTAATGTTATTATTTATATATTTGAACTCTGGTGATGGTTTGTTTTCCATTTTTCCCTGTGCTTTCTTTGTCTTTGCTTTCTATTGCATGTATTCCTTATGCTATTTGAACATTTTAATTTACCTAATGTGATTTTGACTATATCGCTTTGTATGTATATACATTTCTAGTGGTTGCTTTAGATATCACAAAATATATGCATAACCACTTCAGTTATGTTACAGAAAACTTATTACCATAAAAATGTCTTTACTCTTTCCTGTTGTTTTATCTATCAAATCTGCATAAACTGAAAACTTGATCTGACAATGTTATATATTTGGACATCTGCCCTCAAACATTTTTTTAAAGAACTCATGAGTAAAATAAGCTATTATATTTACCCAGGTGTTTACTATTTCTGTTGCTTTTTATTCATTCCTCAGCGTGCAAATTATCTTCCAGTATGATTTACCTTCTGCCTGAAGATGTTTTTTAGCAATTATTTTTGAGCAGGTCTGATGGCTGTAAATTTCTTTTAGTTTTTCTTCATCTGAGAATGTGTTTATTTTACCTTCATTCCTGAAAGACATTTTTCCTGAATATAGAATTCTAGGTTGATAGTAACTTTCAATATAAATAGAAAATGTATTGCCACTCCTGGCCTCCGCGGCCTCTGCAAAGAAATCTACAGTGGTTTGAATCATTGTATTACTCTAAGAAATGGATTTTGTTTGTTTTCTGGCTGCTTTCCAGATTTTTAGTTTGTATTTAATTTTGATCAATTTTGAACACTATGTCTGGGTGTGGATTTGTTTGGATATATCCTGTTTGAATATACTCACCTCCTTTAATCTGTTGGTTTATGTCTTTTGACAAACTTGGGACATTTTAAGCAATTATGTTTTCAAATATTTCTCTATCAGTTATTGCATTTTTTTAGTTCTAAATTTCCATTTGGTGCTTCTTTATTTTGTATTTTTCCTGATACTTTCTATTTTAATATTAGTTTCAAGAATGTTTTTAAACATTTTTCTAGTACCTACAGTGAAGTCCTTGTTAGAAATTTCCAACATTCATATTATTTCATCTTTGGTATCTTTTGATTTTATTTTCTATGTGGATTGAGATTTTCATGGTTTTTTACATGGTTGATTAATTTAAGTTTTTGTTCTGAACATTTAAAATATTGCATTATTCAGCTCTGAGTCATATTAATAACCCAGAGAAAATTTTGATAGTTTTGTTTTAGCCATCTGCAGGGCTATGGGTCCAATGTCCATTCAGTGTTCAAAGACTTTGTAGTACTATTCATATTTGTTTTATATTTGTGCTACCCAGTACCATTCAGTCTGGACCATGCAGATCCTACCCATTAGTTCACTTATTAAAGTCTTAGTTAGTTAGGATAGGATCCATGCATGCACAATTTAGCAATGGGCCCAGGAGGTATAAAAAAAACAACTTAATGGACTCATTTTCTCAAACTCTTTCTTCTCATATGTCTTCAATATATACAACTTCCATGAGTTTCTCTTTTTGATCACCCAGGCAAACACTGTCTACTTCTAAAGAATGAGGAACAAAACAAAACAAAACAACAACAACAAAAAGCACAAGACCATGGGTTTTTGCCCTACACTGTTATAGCCCCAAGAAGAGATAGGAATGTTCTCTACTCTCAGAGTTGCCATCATCTAGCTAGTGCACTAACAGAGAAAAAGGGCAGAAAGTAAAAGAGACATTTCCCCGTTCTCTTGAGCTTTGGGAGTTATCTGTTCCACCCAATAAGCTAGAATTAGAGAGTTTCTTCTTGATCTTCGTACCATTGTCACCACATCCAGGTTTCAAGTTATATTGAGGTTGACTTCAGTTCAGGCTTGGGATACTAGAGGAGGAAAAAAATGATAAAGTCACCACAGGTTTGTTTGTACTTCTTATTCCAGTTTTCTTTCACCAGTCTGGCCACTGCTATTTACTTTTTAGGGTCTTCAAATAGCTGCCTATGAGTTCTCCCTATGCTTTATAGTTAGGTTAAGTGGGAGACAGAGAGGTGTGTGTTTAATCCATCTAGCCCATAGCTGGAGCACTAAATTTATTTTTTATGCTTTGTTTTAACAATGAAAAAGGGAAGATAATTTTTTCTTTGGAATTTAAATAAAAGACAATATATAAGAAAGCTTATAATACTGGAATTCACAAGCCCTTAAATTCAGATCATAACTCTAGTCACTCACAACCGTACTACTTTGGTCAGAATATTCATGCATCTCATTTTCAAAACTGTCATTTGCAGAATAACATAATATAGTAATATAGAAGAAGAAATCTTAAATTCATACATTTGGATTCCAAACAGCCTGCAATTTCAAATAATACATGCTGACCATGCTAAACTGTCTTTTTTTCTAATAAAGTCACAATTTCATGCCTCACATAATCTTTAATCAATCCCAAACAATTATATGAATTCTAATGTTTCCCATATTTTTATGCATAGCAGTGATTATTTGCCTATTTTATTGATTCTTGCTCTTATTGTAACATGGAGATAAGAGGAAAACATTAAAATGACAGTCCTGCTACAGTGTTGATGCAATTGATTCAAAGATAAAATTATTAGATATGAAAACATCATCCCACATATGGCTGCATTTGGACAGATGGCTTTTGTGTGGGAAAGCAGGTCCAAAGTATGCTCAAATGTAGCAGAAAAGAAACAGCCAAAAATTTTAAATAGTGAAAATTTATCATGAAAATTGTGCATGAAAGACAATGGTTAGTGATAAAAATGGAGATCCCATTTACACAAAATAATTCCTATTATCCAAATGTAAAATGGCAATGGATAGGTTCATGTAGTTCTTGATAATGATACAATTTATCCCCAATTTCTACATAAAAAGAACTATATAAACAAGTATCTTTTTTCAGGAAAGTTATGACCACATGATTATACTAAATTCTCCTGGAACTCCTCCTATGCTCAATCTACTGTTACCGAGTCCCTCTTCCTAGGAGCAAAGTGCTATTTATTAAATAGCATTACAAGTTAGCTGAGGATTTCCATTAATTATTTCCTTTTATCCAGCATTTCATATTGCTATCTTTGGAAGTGAGTTTTCCCTACAAATAAAACATACAAGGAAATATAATTCCTCTGATCTTTGCCGTGACACTTAAGAGAATCAAGTAAAAAAAGCTTTACAAATACAATATTAGAAATAAAATATGTAATTTTAAAGATAAATTAATTCAGAAACTGATTTTCATCATCAAGTTTGATAGTTCATGAACATTATTTAAATTACCATTTAGGCCTTTGTAATTGGAGTTAAACAAATTTTGTTCAATCTTATATTTTATTCACATTCAGAACTGGATATACTTTTAGTTAAGATTAATGCACCACTTTTTCATATTCATCTTCCAAACAATTTTCAAGAATGTGTTATTTATGTCTGTAGCTGTTCATCTGGCATTGCTCCTTTTATAAGGTTGTTATTGTGTCTAGATTAAACAGTGTATTCAAAGCTCAAAATACAGTGTCTGGTACATCCTAAGTCTCAGTAAATCTTATTTCAATTTTCCCTTGATCCTGATTAACTAACAATCACATTATCAAAAGGTTAATTAAAATTAAATTTTTTTAGCCTAATCTACTTATTGAAATAGAGCTGCTCTCATTCTTTGACTGTAATTAAGATGCTTCAAGATAATCGGTAATTTACATTTTAATTTTTCCTTCCAACACTAAAAATATCTGACTATAGTCACTTATGAAAGAAGAACAAACTTAAAGCTTTTAGCATTATCTTTGTATTATGAGAAAAATGTATTTTAAAAATTTTAAAAAAATATATAATTTTATTGTTAGAAGTTTGAACTAGTATCTTTCTTTCAAAAGCTGCTCTAAAGATACACAGATTCATAAAGCAGTAGTACTAGGGCTTTTGCAAGAGAACATGAATATTGCCTGAAAATTCAGGGTTCACTAATATTTTTCTTTACTATTCTTCATTCTTTAATCCTAATGGTATCATTCTAAAGAATAGTTCTTAAATGTACATTAAGATACTTTGAAAGGAGTGAGATATTTTGTATGCTTTAAATATTATTATTAAATAGTAAAGTATATTTCTATACCTTCTATTTTGGAACTCTTAAAATAATAGTGAGGATAGTGTTTGAAATATATATAATTGAGATATAGATTTAATATACGTATGTATATAAAATGTGTGTATTTGTGAGTGTGAGTATAAGTGTGTGTGTATGTTAACATATTATATTTTATAATATATTATATGTTAACATATATATCACACCTTCAGAGAAAGAACATGATGACATATCTGTAATACTATATCAAATGAATAAAACAAGCTGCAGAATAAATTTCCTTTTAAAAAGCAATAAGAAAAACCCTATTGTAATATATGAATTTGAATATATTTAATAAATACAGAAATAATTGTTTAAAAATGTGCAACTACCTCTTTGGTACCACAGGGAAGAGTAGTATGAAGGGGAACGATAGAAAGATAATTAAACTTTTCTATAAATCTGAAATGTTTAAATAGTAAATTCAAGCAGATATTACTCTATTAAACAATAATTTATCAGCAACAGAAATGTTATAGAGAATTAACCATCACATTTTTGAAAGGTGCCTCACTAGAGCAATAAACACACTTAAATGTATCTTCATAATTATTGTATAAAACTGGTAAAAATACTTACATATTCCAAAATTCTACTGATAATATTTCAGCATTAAATGAATCTTCAATTAAAAACACACTGTTGAAAAACATCCAAAATCCAAGAAAAACCTATCATGGATAAAGAACATATTACTGTAGCATTTTTTCAAAGACAATTCTGTTCATTATATCTTGTATCTCCGTGGCATCAGTTGTAATTTCTCCTCTCTCTAATTCTAAAAATTTCCAGCTGTTATTAGTAAAAGAATCTTGTAATCTGACATTAGATTCAAATTTTTTTGTTTTTTGTTTTTGAGGAGTTTTTGTATAATAAAAAAGTAGGATACAAGTGAAATTCTGTTAGGTGCATGGATTTGCATAGTGGTCTAGGTAGGGCTTCTAGGGTATCAATCACCCAAACAACAAACATTGTACCCATTAAGTAACTTCTAATCATCCACCTCCTTTTACCCCCTTACTTTTCCAACTCTCCATTGTCTATCATTCCACTCTCTGTGGCCACCTGTACACATTTTTTAACACCCACCTGTTTGTGAGAATTTAAGATATCTGACTTTCTATGCCTTGCAGGTTTCACTTAAGAAAATGATCTCCAGTTCCATCATGTTGCTGCAAAAGACATTATTTCATTATATTTCTGGCTGAATAGTATCCCATTGTGTATATATACCATCATTCTTCAACCAACCATCATTTCCTCCTTCTTTTTATTCAATCATCAATTCTTTGTCTAGACCAAGAGTTTTCTGTAGGTTTTTCTACAAGTATTTTTATAGTTTCTGATATTATATTTAAGACTTTCATCCATCTTGGGTTGATTTTTATATATGGTGAAACACAGAAGTCCAATTTCATTCTTCTATATGTGGCAATCCAATTTTCCCAGCACCATTTATTGAAAATGGTATCCTTTCCCTCATGTATGTTCTTGTTGACTTTGTCAAATATCAGTTGGCTAAAATGTTCTCTATTCTGGTCAATTGATCTGTGTGTCTATTTTTGTACGAGTCACATTCTGTTTTGTTGCTAAGGGCTTGTAATACAATTAGAAGTCAGATAATGTGATGTCTCCAGCTTTGTGGGTTTTGCTTAGGATCGCTTTGGCTATTCAGGTTCTTTTGGTTCCATATGAATTTTAGAATTGTTTTTTCTAATTCTATGAAGAAGAATGTTGGTATTTTGATAAGAGTTGTGTTGACTATATAGATTATTTTGGGCATATGATCATTTTAATGACATTAATCCTTCTGATCCCTGAGCATGGGATGTTTTTCCATTTGTTTGTGTCATCTACGATTTCTTTCATCAGTGTTGTGTAGTTTTCCTTGTAAAGATTTTTAACTTCCTTGATTAAATTAATTTCTAAGTATTTTATTTTTATTGTAAATGACATTGCTTTCTTGATTTCATTCTCAGCTAGATTGTTATGAGTGTAGAAATGCTACTGACTTTTATATATTGATTCTGTATGGTGCAACTTTACCAAATTCATTTATCAAGTCTAAGATTTTTTTTGATGGAGTCTAGGTTTTTCTAGATATAAGATCATATCAGCAAACAGAGACAGTTTGACTTTCTTTTTTCAGTTTGGATTCCTTTTGTTACTTTCTCTTGCCTGATTGCTCTGGTTAGAACTTCCACCTTTCATACTATGTTGAATAAGAGAGGACAAAGTAGGCATCTTTATCTTGTTCTAGTACTTAGGGAGAATGCTTTCAGCTTTTCTCCATTCAGTACGATGTTAGCTGTGGGTTTGTCATATATGGCCTTTATTATTTTAAGATATGTTCCTTTAATGCCTAGTGTGTTGAGGGCTTTTATTATGAAGGGATGCTGAATTTTATCAAGTACTATTTTTGTGTGTGATTGGTTCAACCATGTAGTCAATTTTCTTAAGATGACCAATGTATTACTTGACCAAAAGTAATATAGAATCAGAAGATTAAATATGTTTGTTATGGAATCATAGCTGTAAGAAACGATGTAAGAATTCACAATTTTGGCTTTTCATGAGACCAAATATTCCTTTAGAGTGGAGATTATATCTTATTCAAATTTATTTCATAGGAGTCAATGTGATTAATGAATGAATAGATAAATGAGTTAATGATTGAAACAAGTAATGGTTGAATGATGTAATGGCATTTTCTCTGTACTGATTAAAATTAGTATCAGGCATTAGACTTTTGAAAGTCAGAAATTAATTTTAGGAATTGCTAACTGCTCTTACCCTCCCAACAAATACACATACAGACACTAGAATAATAAAATCTTAAAGACACTAAGCAAGGTATGTGAGAGTAGACACATTTCTAGTTCATTTTATTTTTGTAGTCTTCTTTATGAATATCAAAACCAAGATTTAGTAATATTGTAAATAATTAATAGTAAAAAGACCTCTAATGTTAAATACATTACATGTTTTTCACCGTTTTTCAACCTTTAAGTACTCTAGTTCTACTCAAATAGACTTCAAACAGGAAGAGCTAAATATCTATGTGTTAGATTTTGACGAGTGATAATTAGTGTAGTGAAATCTGACATTGTACTTGTTCCTCTGTAAACACACGTTTCAAATTATTCAAAGTTTAAACAATTTGATACAACCCATCTATATGCCATCTGAAAATATTGTTTGTGCCTGAATTACTTGAAATATTAATAGTTAAGTCAATCTCTTATACTAAAAATATTTTTGTATATAAAACTATTGGTGTGATGCATCTGACATCTGGACCAATTGTCAACTACAGATAATTAGGTCCTTTAATGGTTCCATGCATCTATTTTCAAACTAGTTCAGACCTTGTAATTAAAAACTCTTTAAATAGGATACAGCTTTTGGGGATAATTCAAATCCTGATTGACTTCAATAGAGTGATGCTATATCACAGAACCTTTGTCTCTAAAAAGTTATTACATTTTTAAAGTTTTCATCCTTGTTTGCCTAAAAGCAATGTAAGGTATTCTGTGCAGATCTGCTAGAATAGCAGTTCATAAGACTTGGAAACCTCTACTGAATGTATAAATATCTTTGGTATATAAAATTTGCTACTTAAAATGCAATTAAGTATACCTAAAATATTTGTGATCTCTTTTATATTGATAATAAAACTTACTGTGTTGATTATAGATAGAAAACAATAAACTTTCTTTGAGGTTTAGATGTTGGTCCATTGGAAAATTTCCTTCATTATTTCAGTAACTCCAGCCTCTCATCCATTTCATTTCTAGGCACATTATAAATGGCAGCATGTTATAGACCTTCAGATTTATTCATGAATTGTTGAAAAGTTGTATTTTGAATGTCTATAAACACAATGTTCAGGCTTTTACATCACATATTTCATTAAGAATTATAGACTGGGTGCAGTGGCTCATGCCTCTAATCTTAGCACTCTGGGAGGCCAAGGTGGTAGGATCACTTGAGATCAGGAATTCAAGACCAGCCTGAGCAAAAGCGAGCAAGAGTGAGACCCCATCTCTACTAAAGATAGAAAAAGTTAGCCAAGTGTGGTGGTACATGCCTACAGTCCCAGCTACTTGGGAGGCTGAGGCAGGAGGATCTCTTGAGCCCAGGAGTTTGAGGTTGCTGTGAGCTAGGCTGATGCCATGGCACTCTAGCCCGGGCAACAGAGTGAAACTCTGTCTCAAAAAAAAAAAAAATGCAAATAATGTGCACTCTCTATAGTAAAATTATATAATAGAAATATAACTTCAGTATCCCTTCCCTCTTTTATTAGAGACACCATCCCAATATTCCCACTACCCTTTCTCCAATCTATGCCCCGCTGAAGGCATAGCCAATTAAACTGTCTGTTTAGGCCCAGAAAAATGGCAAGTTACTAAGTCCAATGAGTGTTTCTCCTAGAATTAAAAATCGTGAACAGAATGATACAGAAAAGCAAGAACTCATTTATTGGCTGCTATTATGCAGATCAGGTTTCAGCAAATGAGGATCAGCTTTCTATTTTCATAAATAGCTTTCTGGGAACATATCCATGCTCGTTTACATATTTAGTATGGCTGATTCCACACTACAGTGGCAGAGGTGCGTAGTTGCAACAGAAATCAAATCGCCCACAAGCCTAAAATATTTACTACCAGGCCCTGTAGGAAAAAGTTTGCTGACTCTTGAAGTAGGTCACCAGAGCTGCTATAATCTCTATCTTTCATGACCCAATTTGTTCAGTTATTATTTGAGGTTTGTGAAATACTTAGAATCCTATTAAAAATGATTTTTTTTTCTCAATTAGGTCAGAGTTGGTTTCTTCTCCTTGCAGTCAAATAACACCAATTGATCAAAAAATTGTTTCTTGAACAATTTTTGTTGTTCAAGAAAAACAAACATGTCCTCTGAGAAATGTGAGACATTTGGATTATTTATCCACACTGAGATAGGTAAATAAACAGCAGGGAGACTGAGATGAGAAAGTGACTTTCTATGATAAGCATTTTCAGAGCAGTTAATTAATCTGTCAACTCTGGCCAATGGATCTTTAATTAACTGAAGGGACTTTTATATGCTACTGTAGAGTAATTTAAATATCATGATAAATACTGTAAATGATAGCATTGGATTACATAAAAAAATTGTTTTCTGAATTGGGATGAAATTGGTTTCTCTTGTTTATGACCATAGAGCCTTAACTAATCCATGCTCACTTGAAAAAGATTAATTTGGGTTCCTTCATAGCTCAAAGTTGACATCATTCTCCCTGCTTTGGTGCTGTAAAATAAACATTATTTGCTTCTCTTTTTAAAATTTTCTATTTTTACTTATTATGGGTGCATAATAATTGTATATTTTTATAGGGTACATGTGATGTTTTGATACAGGCATACAAATCAGGGTAATTGGGGCATTCATCACCTCAGGCATTAATATTTCTTTGTGTTAGAAACATCCCAATCCACTCTTTTAGTTACTTTAAAGTAGACTCTAATTTATTGTTGATTATAGTCACTTTGTGGTGCTTTGAGATATTGTTCAGTCTATCTATCTAACTATCTTTTTGTACACATTAACCATCTCCACTCTATGCCCTCATTCCTGCTACCCTTCCCAGCCTCTGGTAACCATCATTGTACTCTCTGTCTCCATGAGATCAATTGTTTTTAATTTTTAGCTCCCACATATAAGTGAAAATATGCAAGATTTGCCTTTCTGCGCTTGGTTTATTTCATTTAACATAACGTTCTCCAGTACCAAGCATGTTGTTGCAAATGGAAGGATCCCATTCATTTTGTGGCTATGTAATATTCCACTGTGTATATGTACCATAATATTTTTATCTATTCATCCACTGATGGACACTCAGGTTGATTCCATATCTTGGCTATTTTAAATAGTGCTGCAGTGAACATGGGGGTGAAGATATCTTTATAATATACTGAATTCCCATCCTTTGGATATATACTCAGCAGTGGGATTGCTGAGTCACATGGTAGTTCTTTTTCCAGTTTTTGGAGGAAACTCCATACTGTTTTCCATGGTGGTTGTACTCATTTATATGCTCACCAACAGTGTACAAGCGTTCCCATTTCTCCACACTCTTGACAGCATTTACTGTTGGCTTTTGGATAAAAATCATTTTAACTGGAGTGAGATGATATCTCATTGTAGTTTTGATTTCCATTTCTGTGATGACTAACGATGTTGAACATTTTTTCATATACCTGTTGGCCATTTATATGTCTTTCTTTGAGAAATACCTATTGAAATCCTCTGCCCATTTTTTAATCAGACTATTTTATTTTTTCTTATCAGTTGTTGGAGCTCTTTATGTATTCTAGTTATATTCTATATTAATCCCTTACCAGACAAGAAGTTTGCAAATATTTTCTCCCATTCTGTGGGTTGTCTCTTCACTTTGTTGCTTGTTTCCTTTGCTGTGCAGAAGCTTTTTAGCTTGATGTGATCCCATTTGTCCAATTTTGCTTTGGTTGCCTGTGCTCTCAGAGCATTACTCAAGAAGTACTTGCCCAGACCAATGTCTTGAAGCATTTCCCCAATGTTTTCCTTCAGTAGCTTCATAGTTTTGGGTCTTCAATTAAAGTCTTTAATACATTCTGATTTGATTTTGTATATGACAAGAGATACGGGTCTAGTTTCATTCTTCTATATGTGGATATCCCATTTTCCCAGCACCGTTTATTGAAAAGACTATCCTTTCCCCATTGTATGTTCTTAGCACCTTTGTCAAAGATAAATTCACTATAGATATGTGGATTTATTTCTGGTTTCTCTATTCTGTTCCATTGGTCTATGTGTCCATTTTTATGCCAAAACTATGCTGTTTTGGTTACTACAGCTCTGTAGTATAATTTTGAGTCAGGTAACGTTATTCCTCCAGCTTTGTGCTTTTGCTCAGGATGACTTTGGCTATTCTGGGTCCTTTTTGTTCCATATAAATTTTAGGATCATTTCCCGTATTTCTTTCAGGAATGTCATTGGTATTTTGATGAGGATTGCCTTGAACCTGTAGATTGCTTTGGGTGGTATGGACATTTTAACAATGTTGTTTCTTCTAATGCATGAGCATGGAATATCTTCCCATTTTTTTTGTGTCCTCTTCAACTTTTTTCAACAATGTTTTATAGGTTTAATATAGAGATCTTTCACTTCTTTGGTTAAGTTTATTGATGGATATTGTATTTTACTTGTAGCTATTGTAAATGGGACTACTTTCTTGGCTTCTTTTTCAGATTGTTTACTATTGGAATATAGAAATTCTATTGATTTTTGTATGATGATTCTATATCCTTCAACTTTACTGAGTTTGTTTGTCAGTTCTAATACGTTTTTGTGGTCTTTAGGTTTCTCTAGATATAAGATCATATCATCTGCAAACAAGGATAATTGAACTTCTTCCTTTCCAACAGGTCTGGTGCTGATGAAATCCCTCACCTTTTGCTTGCTGGGAAAGTATTTCTCCTTCATGTTTGAAGGATATTTTGCAATTGAAGTTTTTTCCTTCAGTACTTTGAAGATGTTATTCCATTCTCTCCTGACCTATAAGATTTCCACTGAGAAGTCTGTTGCCAGAAGTTTTATAGCTCCTTTATATGTTATTTTATTTTCATTGATTGTCTTTGGACTTTTTCTTTATCCATGACTTTTGAGAGTTTGATTATTAAATACCTTGAGGTAGCCTTGTTTGGGTTAAATATGCTGGTGTTCTATGACCTTCTTCTATGTAAATATTGATACCTTTCTCTATGTTTGGAAAGTTCTCTTTTATTATTGCTTTAAGTTTTCTAATGCAATTTTTCTCTCTACCTCCTCTTTAAGGCCAATAAGTCTTAAATTTGCTCCTTTGAGGCTATTTTGTAGTTCTTATAGGTGTGCTTCATTTTTACTTATTTTTTTTCTGTTTTGACTTTATATTTCCAAATAGCCTATCTTTAAGTTCACTAATTCTCTCTTCTGCTTGATCAATTCAACTGTGAGAGACTCTGATGCATTTCTCAGTTTGCCAATGGAATTCTTAAGCTCTAGAATTTCTGCTTGATTTTTTTCATTATTTCAATCTCTTTGTTAAATTTCTCTGATAGGCTTCTGAATTCCTTCTCTGTGTTGTCTTGAAGTTCATTGTGCTTCCTCAAGACAGCTATTTTGAATTCTTTGTCTGAAATGTCACCTATCTGCATCACTCTGGGATTGATGACTGGTACCTTATTTAGTTTGTTTGGTGAGGTTATGTCTTCTTGGATGTTCTTGATGCTCATGGGTATTTGTTGATGTCTGGGCATTGAAGAGTTAGGAATTTATTTTAATCTTCTCAGTCTGCGTTTGTTTGAACACATCCTTCTTGAAAAGATTTTCAGATACTCAAATGGAATTGAGTGTTGTGGTCTAAGTCTCTGGTCACTGCAGCCATATCAGCACTGGGGGTTCCCCAAGCTCAGTAATGCTATGACTCTTATAGACAGTTAGTGGTACTGCTTTGGTGAGCTTGGGTAAAGTACAAGAGAACCCCCTGGACTACGAGGCGAAGTTTCTCACTCTCTTCCCTCACTCTCTGTGCTGGGTTGCTGGAGTTGGGGGAGGAGTGACTTGGGCACTCCTGGTGGCCACCAGTGCCAGTCACACCGGCAGCTAGCCCAGTCTCCCCCAAAGCCAGTGGTAACTGTTGTCTGGCTACCTCTTATGTTCATTCAAAGCCAAAAGGAGGGCTCTTTAGTCAGCAGGTAGTGAATCCTTCCAGGACGAGGTCCTTCTCTTTAAGGCAGGATGTTTCCTTCTGGCCCAGGATGAGTCCAGAAATGCCATCCAGAAACTAAGGCCCAGACTCAGAGGCCTAAGAAATCTGTTTGTAACTTTATATTACTGTGGCTGAGCAAGTACCTAAGTTGCAAAGCAAAGTCCTCTGAGCTCTTCCTTTTCCTTTCCTCAAGTGGAAGAAGACACTCCCTGAGCTGTGCTGGGTGTAGTTGTGGGAGGCACTGGCACTGCCTTGGCTGCAGCTGCCAGTGTCTCACTAGGTCACATGCACCCCGAGTCCACTGGCTCTGAGCCAGCACAGCCACAGGAATTGCCCAAAGAGTGCAACCCTTGTGGCCTGACTGCCTTATAAATTTAGTCTAGGCCCCAGACTGCTCTTTCTGTTGCCAGTGGTGGGCAGGAACTTGGGCTTCGGGGCAGAGGATTTCCCTCTGGCTAGGCTGGCCTAAATGCTCCTTCTGTGGGCATGGGGAGAATTCTGCTCTATACTGTCTTCCTCTGTGCCAGTGGAGCAGTGAGTTTCGATGCAAAGACCCACAATCACTTCACTCTCCCTCCCCTGGCACACAGATTCTCTCCCACTATGTGCTGATGCAGCACTGCAAGGAAATGGTGTCTGGGGGATGGGGATGGGTGGCACAGGAAATGCTAGACTATCTTTTCTGCCCTCTTCAGTGCCTCTTTCTTTGACATAATGTTAAAATCAGGTAGTATGATTGCTCACCTGATTTTTGGTTCTTCTGAAGGTGCTTTCTTGGGTGGATAGTTGTTGAATTGGGTGTTTTTGTGGAGGGATGATCGCTGAAGGTTTCTGTTCCACCCTCTGGTTCCATCCCTTCCATTGTTTGCTTCTAATAAGTGAAATAAGAAGTGTCATGGAGATCTTCTCCAAATGGCTTTGTGAAAAAGTATCCATTTTACCTGTAAAAAGCAGGGCAGCTATAAAAATATTTCTCTAAATAATATAGATTACAGTAATAAATGCCTTAATTATTTGACATTATAAAGTGTAGAGGCAGCCAAAGAATATGAGTTATTGCATTTACTCATATCAATTTAAACAATACCAATGACAACATTATATATTTATGTCAGAAAGAAATATTAGAATAGTAACTTATTTTCTGTTTCCACTGTTATATTTATTTTCTCTTACCCATTTTTCATGCCTTTGTAGCTTTTACGTTATGGAGCATAAAACAGCAGTTGCTAAGTATGCATAAGGCAACTCCCTTATCTTTTTAGTGAAAGTCTAGACTAAGTGAGGAGGACTTGTTACATTATAGTAGCAGATGAAAAGATGGATTTATGTACTTAGAGTTTATGAGACAAAAAAATGGCTAAATCCAGCAGGAATAAGAAATATTACCAAAATAGGAGAGAACAGAAATCTTGGAAGAAGTTACAAATTGAAAATTGAATTTTTTTACAGATTAAAGGCCAAGGTCACATTTGCGTATGAACCCTTAATGAAAGATTGCTATAGGATGTGGTTAGAGTGTTTTACAATTAATGCTGTGATCTTGAACATTTCAGGAAAATAGCTCATTCTCATGTTTGATGTGGAAGTCAAGCATCTATCAGATTTAAAGGGATCATGTTGGCCTAAAAATGGATTTGTCTATAGCATCTAATGTAATGTGAAGATGACAGAGCCCTTTTCTAAATACATTGGATTATTTCAGACACTTAAAGACTTTTTTTTAAACAGATGATACTGGTGCAAGGGGACTCAGTAATGATGAGATTGAATTATTTTTACCAACATAGGATGACTAGGAATCAGAATATTAGACTTGTTTTAAGAACAAAGCGTAATATTCATTGCACTCTAGTATTATAATCCACTACATAACTGATATACAAGCTCTATAATACCATATAATGTTAAACTAACTATTATTTCTGTTTATAAATGCAGAAACTATAAGAAAATCATGTTCTCTGACAGATATGATAGAGTGCATAGAGGGAATAATGTTTCCTAATATACAAAATAGGTAATCACTTAATACTCATTTGAATGCAAAGTCAGAGGCAGATATAAAATTTTGTGACTCTTAAGTTCCTGGACACAGGTGCTATTTTTTATGATAAGGAATACAAAAAGAGAATATTAATAATAGAATAGCATGCCTGACTTCCAATTTAATGTATTCAAGTTTGGGTCACTTAAGTATCCATTTATAGATATAACATATACATTAATATGGATCCATTCAGGAAACAGAAACCCTGTATTAACTTAAACAGGAGTGCTTAATGTAAAAAATTTTCAAGCCATAATAGAAAAGTAACTACAAAGTTATAAAAAGAACTCTAAATGGTACCGTAAACCAGAAGGTGAATACCCAAGGAAGGACAAAGTTGGAAGGGGGGCCCCCTCCCCAAGGCTAGGGTTCAGCCCTAACTGGAGAATATGTGATTGCAGCCCCCTGGATAGCAGAAAGTTATGTTGGATTATCCTGGTCCGTAGTCAGGGTAACAGGGAGCAAGAAATAACCCTCCTAGGAACAGGAAAGCCTATACTGGTGCATGGGCACACAGATGGTCTTGTGGTGCTTCTGTGGGTGTGAAGCCTAGAGTGCATAATATTTGTGTCACTGGCACCTCAGGAAGGTGGTCACTGTGTGCAAGCCAGGGCTACACAGCCGTGAGTGGGCTGCATGGTCCAGGAAGGCAGCTGAGATGGAGCACCGCCACACATCTCACACATTCGCACCATTGACCACTCACTCTGCAGGAGCAAGGGAAAGGAAAATTAGCACACCAGCACCTGGAAGGGAAGCCCTCTTCCTCCTGCAGTGTTTCTCCTGTGCACTCTACTGATAATGCTTGGCATTTTTCTAATTGTGAATAAGAAAGGCTTAAAGAGTCCATTTTAGAGCAAGTGCCGAAGAGTGAATTTGGGCCAGAGAGTCAGCAAGTTGATAGCAGGTTTAATATGAGAGAAGATGAGCCAAGATTGAAGACATGTATTTGAGTATTTTCTACTAAATGTTGATTTTTTTAAAGCATAGTGGTTTGAGATAAACCCTATGAAAAGTGTATAAAGTATGAAAAGTTAACTGATATCTGGAGACATCAATATTTAATGAGTAGGAAAAAAGAAACAAGTAAAGGGTACTAAAAAGAAAAGAGTCAGAGAGAAAAATCAAAAAAATGATATCTCAGTAATACTATTCATGAGCTTCTTTCCTGCTTTTTTTCCTTCCCCAGGCCCCCACCAACTATCTGCCCCACATTATAACCATACGGGGCTTCTCTCAGTTTTCAAATAAGTATTGATTCTCTGGCTTTGGTACATACATTTTTTTTTCTTTTTATCCCAAGAATTTTCTTTCTCCTCATATCATACCACTGCCCACACTCTTCCTTTCTGTGTCTACTAGCTTCTACCTGTGTTTCTAATCTTAGTTTAAGTGCCATGAGATTTAGGGAAACTTCCCATAACTTCAATCTAGTCCCAGCTACATTTGTTACTCTTGACATATGCTCCCATAGCCCCTATTATCTTCTGTGTCTTAAACTCATTGCTGTCTTTTGTGTATTACTGTTAGACTTTCTTCCTACCTGGAATCTCTGGGGAAAAGGGCTTATGTTGGTATTCCTTACAGTTTTGCCCCAAGAAAGTAAAACTTTTTGAAGGCACTGGTAAATGCGTGCAGAATTGAGTAGTAAATAAATAAAACAAATGGGAGCAGAAATTGAAAGTTAAGACATTTTGGAAAATCTAGGGACTATAAATTAAGATGTGAGTTAATCCTACTAATTGGCTTTACATGTTAGGGAATAATTGATAAATTTTGAAAATGTCTTCTCCAATTCTTTACTTCATTGGTAAGAAAACTCTCAAAGAGCATTGTCTACCAAATAGTGTGGGCAGAATAATGCCCATCCCCCCAAATGTCCACATTCTAATCCTTAGAACCTATGTATATGTTATCTTGCATGACAAAAGAGATTTTGCAGATGTGATTAAGAATCTTGATATGCAGAGATTATCCTAGATTGGTGGGTATATCCAAAGTAGTCACAAGCATCCTTACAAGAAGGAGGCATTAGAGTTAGAGTCAGATAAAAGGCAATGTGACAGAAGGAGGAGATACAAGAGAGATTGAGAAATAAATAATAAAAAAAACCCAAAAAACAGCCTGCTGACTTTGAAGATAAAGGAGCCAAAAGTCAAGAAATGTAGAAGGCTTCTAGAAGCTGGAAAAGTCAAAGAAATGAATTCTTCGCTAGAGCCTCTAGAAGGAATATATACCTATTGAGCCATTTTAGACCTTCTGACCTCAATAACTGTAAGAGGATAAGTTTGTGTTATTTTAAACCAAATTAATAAATTTGTGATAATTTGTTATAGCAGCAAACAGGTAACTAATACACCAACCTTCTTTAATTTTCTATCTCAATTTTCTCTTAAATTCATTATGATCAGGATTTTGCCTCAATGATTCTACCCCAAATATTTTGTCAAAAACAACACTGATTTTTACTTTATTAAATCTAATGGTCAGTTTTTAAAAAAGTGTATTTTACCTATCACTAGCAGAAACCATATTCAGCTACTACCACTACTAACTGAGAAACAGAAGTGTTTCATTTAGAATCAAAATAAGACAGGTATTCTTTTAGTGGACAATGTACTGAAGGATAAACTTTTAAAATAAGAGCCATAAATAAAATCTTGAATGGAAGACACAAACTTGTATCTACATAAAATGCACATAATTTACAGTCAAAGTATTATGGATAAGTTTGTGGATATAACTTTAATATACAAATCAATTTCACAATCTATTAGAAAATGTAATTAAAATAACATTTATAATGTAACAATAAGGTACTTAGAAATAAATCAAAATATGATGTAAAATTTATTTTATAAAAAGTAAAGCCCTTTCTTATGGAGCATTAAAGAAGATAGAAATAAATGTACATGTATGCTATGTTCATGAATTGAATAGGAAAATAAGTTGGGCAAAATGCTATACCAGGTTACAGGATTTGATATTATAGTAGAAGCATTGGTTTTGGTGCAGGAATAGGCAAAATTAGTGTCACCAAATAGACAACTGACATATATACTCATGTATATTGAAACTATAGAACCAAGTAGGTAAATTCAAGTTCCTTAAAGGTAGAATGAGCATTGGTATACATAAATACAACTCTCAAATTCTACAAGGGCAAATATTTTCATCTATTCTTTTCACTGTGAAATCCTAATGCTTACAACAATGCCTAGTAATTATTAGGTGCGCAATTAACATTTCTGGAATCAATATGCTGAATGAATTAATAAAGAGAAAAAATAACTCTCAACAAAAGATCCCATGGTTTGGGGGAGGTGTTGTAGTGATTGGGCTACATTTTGAGGTTATATATGTGATTGTGGACTTTTTTCTCTCTGCTTATTTTATTTCTTCTCTTTGGTGTATGAATGTGTTTTCTTTATATTTGAGCCTGTTATACTTTTTATTTTGTTGTTACAGCCTTTTTGTTCTGGACAGATAATAAGTTAGTAGAAAATCGAAAGGAGCAGAAGAAACAGAAGGCTAAATGCTTAAGATTTCATGCTAGCCTTAAGGGAGATGAGTAAAAGCAATCTTAAAGTTTTCTTCTTCTTGATTATCCAATTTGTCTCAATCAAAATATGAAAACTGAAAATAATGACACAGTCTCTTTCCAACTTGATTAGCTGCCTAACCATTACATTTATAACAAAAAATGGCTTGTTCCATTAGCAATTAAGATATTTTGTATCAATCATATAATTATCTAAGAAAGGCACACACTTTCCTTAATCAGGTAAAAACATCCCGATTTCAAATACTAAAATATTCTAAAATTATGACTTTTTTTCCCAGACTAAGTTTAACACTGGAAGGATGTTAATTCCAAATCCATATTTTTGTTTGTTCATTTGTTTTCATAAGGTAAAATTGCATCCTTAGGACAATGATAATTTAGCAGGAAAAACGGTTTAGGATAAAAAGGAAAGCAAAGAGTTATTTCAGAAAATAATATATTCTCAAATGAAAAATCAAGATAGATGCTTTTTCTTTAATTATTTTATTAATTTTTTGAGATGAGGTATCACTATGTTGACCAGGTTGGAGTGTAGTGGCTTATTCATAGCTCACTGCAGCCTCAAACTCCTGGGCTCAAGGGATCCTCCTGCCTCAGCCTCCTGAGTAGCTGGGACTGCACCATTGTGCCTGGCTAGACAGATAGATATTTTTAAAATTCATACTATTGAGAGAGTACTGAGAGACATCAGAAAATTAAGGCAAAAAATAATTATGTCAAGTCTTTGATAAGTTTATTAGTTCTTTCTCTTCATATAAGGACATGTTCTTTTATACATAGATAAGAAACAAGAGCTTTCTGACTTAGGAAAAATTGTCATTATTATATGCCTTATGAAAGTTTCTCTTGTTTTTCCCTAAGTATGTAGTCAAGAATTGTGTTCAATTTGCTACTGGTGGTTAATTTCCTTGAATTGGGAGTAGTTAAAACGACTAGCCTTAATCTCCTTATGTTTTATATGTTCTGCATTTGGGAACACTCAAAGGAGTGCTTGTGCTTTGGACCAAATGAAAACAATCTAGATAATTAAGACCATTTTTTCTGCAGCATAATTTAAAGACTGTGAACCAATAGGATGCAAATATAGAGAGAAAGGGATTTATTACAAAACGTGGCTCCTGCAATTATGGAAGCTGATAAGTCTTAAGATCTGCTGTTAGCAATAAGAATACCCAGAATAGCTGATGGTACAGTCCCAGTCCAAAGACCAGCACACTTGAGACCCAGAAAGGGCAGATGTTTCAGGTATAGTCCAAAGGCAGGAAAAACTGATGTTTTAGTTCAAAGTCAGTCAGGCATGGGGAATTCCTTCTTTCTCTGTAGAGGGTCAGCCATTTTGTTCTATTCAGGCCTCCAACTGAGTGAATGAAGCCACCCATGTCTGGAGAATAATCTGCTTTACTCAGTCTATTGATTTCAACATCAAGCTCATTCAAAACACACTAACAGAAACATGGAAAATAATGTTTGACGAAGTATCTGGCTGGTGATGGTCCAGTTTAGTTGACACATAAAATTAACCACCACAGCATGCTTATTATGGTTGCACAAATGAATTATGTGATCAATAAATAACTCTAAAAGTCCCAAGTTTACTGTTTACTGGGGTGTTAACAAATCCAGAACAATAAATGAAAAGACATGTAAAAATAAATAAATAAATAAATAAAAAGACATGAGAATCTTTGGCAAGGATGCAAGCTCCAGCCTCAGACTTTTTTTTTTAATTTTGTAAGTTGAATTTAGATACATCAGCATATTTCAAATATAAATTAGTTCTTGAATATAAGCAAATTATTTTAGGGAAAGAAAAACCAATAGTACTATAAGATTTGCTAGTCAAATTTACCCTAAAAATGTAACATACTTTAAAATGTATTACTTTTAGGATAAATTTTCTTTTATTTTTAAAGGAAAAGGATGGAGCATTTTTTCCTCTTAACATGGAGGAAAAAAACCTAGATAAAAATATTATTTCCAAGGTGAATTTTTCATCTTTAGCATCTTAGTTTTGTGGTACTTAAAGAGTTTTTTTAATATAATGCTATACTTTATGAGATTTATTTATTTTTATTTCATTTTGATTACTATTACACATAGGGAAAAGGATATGACTGGATAATATTTTGAAAAATGTGTGTGTGTCTGTGTGTGTGTGTGTGAGTGCATGTGCGTCTCTGTGTGGGTGTGTGAGTTCAGCTGATAAAGAATCTTCCTGATATAAATTATAAAATAAAATCAGGTTTATTTTTGTGACCATGGAATAATTTTTATTTTAATTCTATATAATGGCCTCTATCCATATTTTTTCCAATTTCTGTCATTCAAGTGTCATGTTCTGTTTTTTATTTCATGCTTCACATTTTACTTGCATGCAATATGTAAAAAAGTTGTTAATCATATGAGATGACAATGGTAATCTGTTTTTTCAAACTTATCATAGTACTTTGGGAACATAAGGTCCTATTTGAGAGTATAGACTCTAGAATAATAATTTCAAGCTCCAGGTTTGCCATGTACAACCTTGGGCAAATTGCTTAACCTCTTTGTGCTTTAGTTTTTTCATCTGTAAAATAAAAATAATTATAACTTTTTCATAGTATTGATATCAAGATTAAATGAGTTAATATTTATATAGTACATAGTAAATTCTACATAGATATTAAACACAAATATATAAAAAGTGACTATTTGGTGACTTTTAGACTATAGCTTTTCAGTATTTATACTGACCTTCATTTGATGATTTTATTGTCTTATCAATGTAGTCTCAGAAATTTTTAAAAGTCAGAATTTTTAAAAAGCTAGTGTTTATTTTTCTGTGGAAATAGACTTTTAGCTTTATATTTCTGAAATAATTGTGATAATCTTTTCTTAGCAAAACTAATTTGTGGTATCCTTTCAAAAATAGCATTATGATTATAAAAAAATTGTTTTAGCTAATGCAAATCCATTTAAAAATAATTTCCTGCTCAATAAAGATGTTTTTCTTGCAAAATTTTAATGCACATGATTTTGACCAAAACAACTGTGGAAACTGATTACATGTCAGAGATATTAGACAGAGTGTCCTGCTTTATAATTGCCAAGCTGTACTAAAAATCCTGGAGTAAGATTATGTGACAGCTGTTCCCTTGGTCTGTCCATAAAATTGGAATGTTTATTTCATAAAGCAATCCTGTAATCAAAGATTGCTTTTAATATGCAGCAAATAGAATTATTGAAATAAGGGAAGAAAAAATGGTAATGATGCAAAATATTGAACTCTCATGGCTATTCTTCCACCATCATTTTTATAGCTTTACTTGGTAATAACTGTGTGTAGAGCACAAGTGTGCCTGTGCCTGTAGGAACATTCTTATATAACATATATATAACACATATAGGATATATATGTAAGACTCTTCTGCAATATAATAAAAACATCAGAAAGAGAAAAAGACGACATAGAAAAAATGATTGAATAGGGAATACATCACTATATGGACACTTTACCAGCCCTCTATAAGATTCAAAAAATATATTTCTCTACATTGCAAAATTATGCTGCTATATACATATTAGGTCAACAATTATACCATCAATCTAAATGCTTAATTTTAATTATAATTATCAAATACTAAGACCGTAATTCTTAAATTAAAAACAATATTCAATAGAAAATGTTAAGAGAATTGTTTTGCAGCCTCCTTCCACATGCTGCAGTTCTCTTTCTCTATGAACATTCCTACCCTATCTTTTTATGTTAACATGTATCGTATTGTGTTATTTTAAGATTTTTATATAATATAATTCAGGCTTTAAAAAAACTGTCTTTTGGCAAAGTAGCTGTTTCTCTTATCAGATCAAGTGTTTAAAGCTTATTTCTTCATCCATCTTTGTATTTCCAGTCCCCAACAGCTGTATATATAAGTTTTAGATCCAGAGAGTGGCCCTGGCTGAAGATGCTGTCATTGCCACACAGAGGGTATTTAACAGGATAAGATCAAGGCAGGAAGAAATGAATTAGAAAAATGAATGGTAAGCAGCAAAGAAGATTAAAACAGTTTCCATACATTTATACAAATAAAACTTTCATTACAAAACTATATAGTGACATGGCTTATGAAAATCAAAGAAACAACACTGAAAACATCATTGCCCTAATCCAGATGTATATTGGAAAGAAATCAGTGGGACAGATTATAGTTTAGTCTCCAAAATGCAAGGATGCTTATCTTTAGAAATATTTATCAATATATTTAATAGTTAACCCAATTAGTAAATAAAAGACTGAACAAAAGGCAAAAAACTATATGGTAATTTAAACGCATGGAAAAATCATCCAGAAAACTTTAAAATCCCTTCTTGATTAAAAGTATATATTTTATAAAAACAAATATCAAAGAGATTCAACGTCAATGACACATTTATTGTTTCTGTATTTTAGTAATAACCACTAATACATGTGATATATAAAAATATTATTTCTCACAGTTGACAAAAAAATAAGATGTCTAGGAATAGAACATACAAAGATTTGCAAAAAATTAATGGAGTCATTTAAAAATATCATACAAGTGCATAAAACTATTGGTTCAGAACTGTAATTCAAAATTTCTAATGTACCTCTAAATTTCTTTCATTTCTTTATATTCTGAAAGTAATTTTTAAATAAGCCCAGTATGACTTTTTTTCCCAACAAAGAAAGCCATTATGTGCTGGGTATTCAAGTTCTCAGTGACCAGATGTCAGCACCCGTTGTCTATTACAACATTCCAATATCTTTTCCCTAGTGTTAAAAATTGTGAATTTTAATTCCAAAATGGTAGCCTTATGAAATTCAAAGTTATAAATACGTTGCTGAGACAGGCCATCTTAGCAATTCCCTTAAATTATAGAAATGGTACTGCTGAAACTATCATGTTATAAAGAGTTCATTTTCTCCCATTCCTTAAATCTGAAAGTTGTACCAACTCCTGTTCCCTGGAATGTCACAAGTTTTATGCAAAATAATTGGAAAGTGAGACTGTAGTCTCTGGTGACTTTGAAGGTCATATGGTATGTCTCCTTCATTCTATGAATGAGGAAACCAAAGGATTAATGAATTTCCCAAGATCTCTACACTCTGGTATAATAGGAACTAGCACCAGCATTGCTCATTCAAAGTCAGTGTATTTTGTTTATTTTCTGACGCACACCTATAGAGTGTTTACTTTGTGCCAGGGCCTGCCTTCAGTAGTTTACTGATGATTACTCACATAAACGTGGTGCCATTTTTAATACACCACAATACTGAATATCTTTGGGATAAAAATTCTGTAGCACCTATCAACATTAGCTTAGTCAATTAATTTTCTAAGGTAAAATTCATTGTGTGAATTACTCGGTCTCATTGATCTATGCTGATATTTAGTTATTTGAATCATTTCAAGTCTATTTATGATTAATTTTCCTCCTTGAAATTAATTTAGTCAGTAATTATGATAAGAATCAGTAGCTTATTTTTTTACCTCAAATTGTAATTCAATAGTGCCATCCTAAAATCCATACTCAATTTTTAACTTCTCTGATGATTTAAGCCAGTGAGATGATAACTTAGAAATTGACTTTAAAAGAACAAGAATGATAGAATTCACAATAGTAAGTGTGAACAGTTTAGGTAAGTTTCCAGTACTTGTGTTGATGAAGCAGATGAGGGGAATATTTATTAACCTATTGTAAGCACAACTTGCTTGGAAGAAAGAGAAAAGAGTAGGAAGGGGCCAATTCCCAGTCATGCATCCAAGTCTACGATCCTGTGTATGACCTAACCTCCATCTTCCCAGGCCTTCCCAACAATTATCCCAATGCATCAAATAGAAAAAGAGAAAATATATATAATATGTGATTTGAAAACAAATATATTTTATAAGTATTTTCTAATAATAGTTAAAATACTAGAAAACTAAAGCATCTACAGAAAATAAGGTACTCTAATAATCTCAGTCTGGGACAAATAGGCTGTACTTTAAGAGGGAAAAAATTAGAGCAGATTACTTTTGTACCTATTCTATGATTTTTCTCCCCAAACTAAGACATCCTATTGAACTAATTGGATAATTCAGTTTTAGTGGAATTCAGAACAGAAAATTTGAGTATTTTCGTGTTTTGGCCTTTTCTTAATAGCTAAACCAGTTAATAAAATTTTGGTTTTCCATAAAAGGAAAGGTAGTTTTGTGATTATAATCACAGACATTCAGACATTGGTGTCAAACTGCCTCGGTTTGAATTACGTAAGTTAAGGCAAGTTACTTAACCATTCTGTTCCTTATTTTCCTCTGAATTCATAGTACCCGCCTCACAGGGTCAGCATTAGCGTGAAAGTTCACGTATGCGAAGTACTCACAACCCTGGTGGGCACGCAGTGAGTTTTCGCATTTCTGTTATTATCTGTCATCAAGTTACACTCCTTAAAGGAAATTTTACTAAATACATCTTTTCCAACTTAATCTGTCATTAGCCAAACACAAAAGTATGTGTGCCAATAGCATTTGTCCTTTTTACACATTTATTAGCAGGTTAAAGTGACACGTCAAATCCTTAAGATACAAATTGAGTTTCGAAACAAGCTGTTTTTTTCTTAAAATGACATGAATACTTAGAAAAGAACCCATTCAGTGTAATTCCTACAAGAATGAATTCTCATTATTCATCCACTATTTTTTTTTCAGTCTGCAGAGGTAGAAAGACACCATGATATTTAAGCATACTTTTCTTAAAATTGATTTTTAAAGGTGAAGCACATTAATAGGTGTTCCTGTTTTGCAGAGAGAAGACTTTGGAGCTCACCAATGATTAACCGTTCAGAGCAATGACACAGCTCCCTGCGAGCTGGGTTCTGCCTTTGCCTGCCACATTTTTTTCTGATTTTATGACATTGCTCTTGCCCTGATTCTTTTTTTGTCTTCAGTCAGATTTGTAGTTTCATACTTCTTAACTCTTGAATGCCCATTTTTATGAACCCATTTTTAGTGTTTAGAATGGGAGTTTCATTATTATGGAAATACTGTGCCATATATCATGACACTCTCCACTGGGACTCCATAAGTGTCACCTGCTACCAATTTGAGCTATTTTTTTCCCCATGTTTGTTATTGACTGGACTTATATATAAGCCTTTAATTTGCTAAGTGGTGACAATAAGCCATTAATTTTTAAGAAAAGATGTTTTAAGACTTTTATCATTATAAAAAGAAACATTATTTTTGTTTAAGGAAAATTCAAAACGAAATGCTGAGGTAATTATCTGAAAATGCTACGTAAAGAGTTTGAAGGGAAACAGAACTGGGTATACTGCCTCCTACCAGCTCTATCCTGGCCTTGGGAAAGTTACTCATCATCTCTGGGCCTTGTTTTCCTCAACTTCAAAATATGTCTGATTAAATAAAGTATTTCTCAAGGATTATAAAGTATTTCTCAAGGATCGTTTATTTGATGTAAACGATAAGTCACTTAGTAGACACCTGTAATTTTTTTTTCTTTTCTAACATGAGTAAATTTAAATTTCTAAGTAAAATTGAGTAAATACAGGTGCTATGCAAAAGTAACTTATTAACTAATTAATTATGACCTTTTGCCTTTTTGTTCCTATTGCTTTTACTCTGGTTCAGGCATTATTGTTTTTTGTCTGGACTATTCCTGGCCCCCAAATTCCAGTACTTTACAGTGGTTTCTTGATATGTTTGTCCCATCTGTAATTAAACTCCCAAGGACTGTTATTATGGAATATAATAGTCTTTTTTCTTAAAATATAATAGCAAATAATGTATTTTTCCAATAATTTCTCTTGGCTTACCAGATGTCACAGCCCCTTGTCACTATTCAAGGCCTTCATAACCTGACCACACTCACTTTTGAAACCACCCTCATTTGTAGATACTTTCTAT
>CAUYRT010107664.1:0-45805 GCA_963574885.1 Lepilemur ruficaudatus
TGCCTGTAGTTCCAGCTACTCAGGAGGCTGAGGCAGGAGGATCGCTTGAGCCCAGGAGTTTGAGGTTGCTGTGAGCTAGGCTGATGCCACGGCACTCTAGACCCAGCAACAGAGCAAGACTCTGTCTCAAATAAATAAATAATAAAAAGTGCTTAAACAGAATGCAATTCTGCCACTTTAAGTGGCATTATAGGAAAAGAGTTAATATGCTTATAATATATGGTTATTTTTTAAAAATAGGGTTACAAAATTATATATAGTACCTTCCCATTTAACACACACACACACACACACACACACACACACACACATCCTAAAGATTGAAAGGTTATACATCAAAATATTGAATAGTTATCTCTAAGTAGTGAGAACAAATTTTAATTTATTTTTCTTTGTGCTTATTTATACTCTCTATGGTTTTAAAAATAAGCACGTATTTCTTTTGGAAAGAGAAAAGAAAGTTATTTTTAAACACTGTTTCTCTTCTTCTGTAGAAAGGAACATATTGTACCAAATAAACCAAAGACAAAGTATCCTCCTACAACTGAGATTGCCTCAATCACAGCTCTAATGATCCGAGGAAGATGAAAGCAGTCATCTGTGGCAGTGGCTTGCAACCTTTCCCCATAGTGAGAAATTTCACATTTCGTATGTGACTAAATGAAAAATCTCAAGAAAGGCTACATATACCTTTATTACATGTGATGAACTCTGATATTTTTATGTTCTATTCTATATCAGTACTTTAATGCTGGTTGTGTTAAATTCACCAACCACAGTTGAAACCACCCGATTAATTGCAAATTTCTTGTTTTACAAAACTAGGAACCTGACCGTCACACACAAGCTTGCTTTCAGGAATGAAAAGCAGGTCATCTTAAAGAACAGCCTTTGGTGATACCGTTTGTCCATCTGTTGCTGAGGTCTCTCCAGGAATGAGCTACACCACAGCTCTGGGATTCAAGTCTACACATTTTCAAAGCCCAGATCTGCCAATACGAAAATGAATTTCCTGTGAGACCAATTTCTTGGTTCTAGACACGGGCACATTGGAATCCGTTCTCTCTCTCTTGGAAATGAATGCAAACTTAGAGCTTAGAAACCAGGATAAGTAAAAGTGGCAAAAATAAACCCAAATCTCAGTTACGAACTAGTGTATTACGCAGGTGCATCTCAAGAGCCTTCTGTCCTTGTCATCGTCCTGTCTTTTGATGAATGAGAAAACTGTACTCAATAATACTAATCATCATCTTCTGCAAGCTTATAGGATCCAAGATACCACCCAAGCTATGAGCTGGGGAGTATCCATTATTTCTAAGACCAGTTCCTCCTCTAGCCAAAAGTTTCCCTTCTAGGGTGGTATCACACACACAACAGCTCTCAAGCTAGAAGGACAGAGATGAATAACAACACTCTAAGATTGTAGCCTTTGAGGACTCTGTCCCACTGCCAAATTGGGGACGGTTCATCCACACATTGACGAGATCAACGAACACAGACACATTCTTGTGGTGCCTTCCTGGCTGACATGTAGATCCATCCCTAACCAGTGTGACTGACATTTATGGTCAGGATGCTTTCTAGAACGATTCTGCCACTGAGAGTGTGGTTGTGGCCATAATGTCCCTAGATTGAGGTTTCTGGAGTTTGCATTCGTGGTCGGGGCTGAGGTGATCTGATGAAGCCTCACATCTGCTGAGGGTTTGAGGCGGGGGGTGGGGGGGAAGGAACCGGGATGGTTCTCACCTCATCGATTCTGACCACATCCTCCCTCTCCACTTACCCCATGGGAAAGGAAAAGACGAGATAACAGGAGGAGAAAAAAGAAGAGAAGAAATGAGACAGGAGGGGCGGGAAAAAGTTGGGAAAGGGAAGAGAAGAAAAAGGCTGAAGGGACCCTCTAGAGTGGAACGAAAGCTTAGCCTTCTTTCTTCCTCTCCCAAGCTATCTACGGACCATGAAATTCTACGTGACAGTCATCTGTGGACTTTGGATCATTAAATAAATATCTGAACATTCAAAACAGGGTCTTCAGCAGCAGAACCAGTATGCGCAATCATGTTCTGTGAGCACAGTGTCCTGGTGGTATACTTGTCATCGTCGTAGAAATAAAAAGCTTGCAAATAACGAAATTTTTTTTTTGGTTTCCTAAATAAGGGCATAATGACACTCTATGGCATATAGTAAATAAAGTTGATTGCACTTGCTTTATGCATCCCGGTGGTCTCGGGACCCAACGAAAATGTCAAGAGACAAGTGCAAGTCCAAGAGAAAAGACACGACAAACAGAGCACCATTCACTCCCACGGAGCTTCAGCATTTCAGGGTGTTTTACCGGCTCCCTGAGCAACAGGTACACATTATACCCACAGCGGGGCACAAATTCTCAGAAGCGTCGCTATTATCCCATCCACCACTTCCCCTTTCAATTTCAGGAAATACCTGTCGGGGACATTCGCATAACTAGCCTACGGCCACAGAGTGGCTGAGTTGGGTGTAAAATTCAAATGTCCTCGTGCTTCTTCTTAATCCTGTCTTCTGACCCCCAGCCAGAATCATCCTGTCCAGGCCACTCCAAGTCACACAGAGTCTGCCTGCGCCGTGATCAAAACTACCAGTTTGGAAAGGGACAACCCAGTCAACCCATTTGTTTCATCACACCCAAATAACTCACTCATTTGACTGACCTGAGTCACCAAATGGACTGATTTTTTTTTTTTTTTTGCAGCTAATAAAACCAAACACACTAACCTTTCTGGCACCATAAAGACAAAGTCATAGTGAGTCACTGGCACAGACGTTATAGAGTACAGTATTCAAAACAGCAGGTGATCAGCATTTTACTGTTGCAAGGGATCATTGTAGGGGACCCTCACTTAGCTGCCAGTGGACTGCGTGACTGAAAAACACAAACAGAGTCTAGAACTGGCTGTAGCGGAACAGTCCGGAAAGTGATATCTATAAGCAACCACACAGAGGTAGTTGATACTTGCCAGTCTGATTCACTCATGCATTTACTCATTCATTTTTATTACATGCCTACTATGTGCCACACACTAAGCCTACACGCTGCATGGTATTCACAGCATTCGTAAATATGGTCCCTGCCATCACGAATTTCACAAGACAAAATTAGAGATAAATACAAATCAGGCAGAATAAAACAAGGGCTAAGTTCTAAACGCCGCCGCAGGCACTGCAGGATTGTAGAAGAAAGAGTGATCCCGACAGTGAGTGCCAGGGAATTCTGCAAGGAGGCGTTGGCATCAGATCAGGAAACCCTGGGGTAGGGAGAGCCAGGAGCATGGCACCCAACAGCCAGAAGATCCATGAGAGAGCGTCACAGCCTAACTCAATGCAGACAACCAAAGGAAATGAACCTGTCTAAGGAACAGCCCAAGAGTAGGGCCCACCTGCAAATTTTAGCTTCTCCTATGGGTCAAAAGGAGGGGGAAATGCAGGCAAGAAGAATAAGCATGAGTCTTGGGTAAGAAAAAAAGAGGGCAGAGGTAGCTCCATTTTGCTTGGTGCCATGTGCAAAGCAATAAGCTAGGAGCCTTACATAACTTATCTCATTTAATCTTTGCATCAGTCTTGCAAATTGGAGTATCTTCATCCCTGTCTTACAGATAGATGTCTTCAGTGACTTCCACACAGCGTTACCAGTGTCCGAGGGACTTTCACGTCCACCACATCATCTAGTCCTCACACTCTTGCTCGGTAAGTAGGACAGGAATCTCCACTTTACGAAAGAAGAAATTGAGGCTTTGGCACCTAAGCGGCTTGTGCAGCACGGTGGCTGAGCCACTGTGATTTTTCCGTTCCGCTGACAGCCTCACGCAGCCAACTACAGAGCCGAGCCGACACACTCACTTTCTCCTCGGTTCAGTTTTTATCTATTACTAGATAATCCACCTAGTTATCTGAAATCCCAGCTGACATAATCCCAAATTTGTAACAGCAGCCTCTGAACGGCTCAAGCAAGGGTTGGAAAATTCAGCTGCCCCCACTCTAGGAGTGTCTAACGATGCGCCCCGTCCCCATGGAACTTTTGGGGGGTGGCAGGATTACGCCTCATGAATTTAAAAATGAAGGCTCAGTCTGAACGTGTGGTCAGGTCTACACAGCCCAAAGAAGCCTACAGAATCATTTAGGGAGTGCATTGCAGACTGACCTGGAAAAAACCCAAATCGTGATTGCCCAAGTCCCAACAAAACTTAAAAAAGAAAAAAGCAAGTCTCGCTTGGCAACTGTACGAAGACCACACCTTCCCCTGCACATACTTGGGCTTCATCATTCTTGCATAAGGGAGTTTCAGAACGGCCAATAAAACATTTCGAGATAAAGCTCCTTTCGATTCTGAGCACTCTTTTAAAAGTCCCCAGGCAAAGTTGGTCCTGAGTTTCTCCCAAAACATAATTTAGCAGCCGTGGCAAACAAGCTAGTGATTTGATACACTACAGCCCCTGGCCAACAGAAAGCTCTGGAACATAGCCTCCCATTCAATATCTTAGTCACAGGGGTATTCGCCCATCAAAATTCATCACAAAGTGCCACTGCTAATCCAAGAAGCACAAAGAGACAAGGAACCAGGAGAGACTGTTCTTTCTCCCATCCCTGCCTCTTTCTAATCAAGGATCGCTCTTTGCTCGGAGATCCCACAAACCAAAAAAAAAGCCTTAGCCGTGTACTTGCCCCCAACATGCATCGTGCTCAAGTCTCAACAGTCTTCGAGTCCAGGCTCATGCTATAAACAGCTCTACTGAAAAATAAACACCATCTAAGGCAATAGGCCAAAGACTACAAAAAAAAAAAAAAAATTCAGTATAAATCTATTGGGTGGGAAAAAAAAAAAAAGGAAAACAAGTTCAGACGTTCCTGTCTCTCTACGTAACTTTATTAAGAAAAGACCATCCACTTAGAAGGGCGTAAGACCATTGGATCAAGCACACGCATGGCGCCACTCCCAGCCCAGCGTGTGTTTATAATGCAAAGCCCATCATTGTCATGGTTCGAGCTGCCATTTCCTCGCGTGTAAAATGGGGGATAATAATAGCTGCTTCCTATTTACTCTACAGCGAGGTACGGCACGGAAGATTGGCAAGATGCTGTCTGTGAAAGTACTTGTGTCTCCTCTGAGATAGGGTACTATGTAAATTTCAGCGGGGGTTATTGCCACCTGTTAGCACACACGAAACCTGAATGGCCACTGACCAGTGACGAATGACAGTGGAAACGGCAGACAGGACACCGCACGAGGACAGCAGAGTCTGAGATGTGTGATCAGAGTGAGCTTTGCAGGACTTCCCTCTGATCAGCAGGAGATCATGGGGAGGAAACAGTGGTGGGCATGTCCAGCAAGAGGCGCAGGCGGCAGGACAGCAGGACCCAGTTCTTGGAAATCAGTCGCCAGATGAGAAGTGAAAATAATGTGCACAGGATGTTTATTCGAGGAGCTCCTCAAATCAGAACTGCTTCCGGAAGGCTTCCCTGCCTCGTCGGAACACAGCCGGCAAATTCGCCCCAGTTCTACCCAGTCTGTTCTGGGCATCTTCCTCCAGAATTCACTATTATACAATTTTCAGTTTTCCTGGGCTTAGAGTTCATGTGAATGCTCTTCGTAAAAAAAAAAAATTTAAAAAATCAATTTCTTTAACACATGCTTTACAGATATTTGTGCTGTTTTCTGCTTTTTCCTTTTTATTGCTTCATCCCAGTATTACGTGTTCTAATATTTTCAGGCAAAGACCACGTCCAAACAAAATTATTTTTACCAACACAGCTCATTCATTAACTTAACCAACGTATATTACACACCTATATATATATTGCCTGAAGAATAAATTTAAGGAATACGCAAGTGTTTAAGGATTTGATCTTTTTTTGTTTTGTTTTGGGCTTTTTTTTACATTTTAAAAATATTTAATAAAGCTTCGTTAAATCTTCTTTAAATTGACTATTTATACATGTTTTCACCACTTTGTTAACGAGGAGGGTTTGATCTTAATAGTTCTACGTTCCTTGTCAATGACCATCAGAACTGTCTAAAACACAATCCAAATACTCTCAGGTGGATGTTCCAAACTTCAGAAACGCATCCCCATGATGAGTGGGACAAGTACAACCCAAATGACACTTTGATATTTATGTCTGTCCTTCTCTGGACCTTCTCCAGTTCCAGGAGAACTTGAATCACACACAAAGTATTCAAGAAATGAAACTTTGCCCCCCACCACCCCAAGTGTGGAGAATGGTATCTATTTTGTTCACAAGACTCTGCTGGTGGAACCTGGGAAGTCTCAACTCCCCGCAGCTCAAAATTTAAATCAGCATCTTGTGGATTGATTATTTGCTGACTCGTGACTCCAACAGTAGTCCTGGGTCTATCCAGGTTGGTAAGTGAGAGCTCAGGGTCAAGGTTTCTCTAAGTAGGCTTTGGAGTGTCTTCCTTGGCTCATTAACTGCCTCTTGCCCACGCAGTAGCACCTGCTGCCTCTCTGCCTATTTCCATCCTCCTGGGCTCTCCCTGCTCTTTCTTTTATTACCCAAAAGAGCCCACGGGCATCCACAAACTTGGGAACTTTATCAGGGACTCCCTCTGACAAACGGACTCCAAAGAGATTAAAAAATACCAAGGTCAGCCCAGGCCTCAGGGCTGTGTTTCTCCATCCCGGGTCTTTGCAGTCACAGGAATGGGGAATGTTGCACTATCAGAAGAAGAAAATTCAAGTCAGAGGTACCTGGGTGCCCTTCCCTTTGCCACATCTCTTCCCAGGTGTTCTCAGGCAGAACGGCGGTTTTAAATATCACCTGCACGGTCAGAACTCCCGAATTTAGATTTGTAGCTTGGGCTTCTCATCTGGGAGAGGTCTAGAGCCATCTCTCCAACCAAAATTTAGCATTTCCGCTTAGAGGTCTCAACGCTGCCCACACCAAATGTGTTCAAATGACGGCTCCTAATTTTTTCTTCCAAGCGTATCTTGCCAAATCGTCATCTCATGCCCCCGGGAGGCAAAGAAAGCCCACCTTTCTGCCAATTAACCAGAGCATGAAAAGAGTCAAGCCAGGGTGGCCTTGGATGAGCCCTTTCTAAGATGCTGACAGTGTAAAACAGGCACACCCACAAGCATGCAAAGAACGGGTTGCAGGAAAATCATTTCCACCAAAATAGAGGAGGAGTCAATACAAACAATACTAATCTTCAGTGCAAAGTGGGGTGAGTGGGGCTCTTTTGTTCTTCAGTTTTTGGAGTTTCCAAAGAAAGTCTAACGGAACCTTTCTAAATCACTTTTCTTTTCCACAACTGCTGTGGATACTGAGTGCATCGAAGTAAAACTTTGGTCTTTAGGAACCCCACCATCAGAAATTGTGCAATCCGATTTGGAGATGTGTTTGAGAATTCCAAACTCTACACAAACTCCTGTGGGTACATAGGTGTACCCACAAATATATGTGCCAATATACCACTCAACAATTGTGACATTAGGACACCTTTTGAACTGTTTTCTACAAACTACAAAAACATAATTCTAAATTCTCAATGTCCTCACGTTGCAAACTTTTGTCCAGGACCATTATATACCTTGCTCTATGTGGGCCTTTCGCGATGAAGACATTCTTTGCCCTCAAAGAGCTCACAGTCTAGTGGGGAAGGCAAAGAAATAGATGCTGACGCGCGCTGGGTCGACGCTTTGACACAGATCAACACGTGGCTCTGCCGGGGCAAATAAAAGCCGCGTCCATTCCAGATCTGAGGACGGGGGGACATTTTGGGCAAGGCTTTCCGGAAGAGGTGACAACTGAATGGGGCCCCGGCTAGACAGTGCCACCTGCTTCCGCAGCCCGCGAGGGCTGATGCCGCGATCATGAGCATCGTGGGCAGCCAGTGGAAGTTGCTACACGGGGGAGGGACGCAGCCACATTTGCACGTGGAGAGTTCCCTTCGGCAGTGATTTGGAGATAACTGAAGTGGACTGAGTTGAAAGACAGAGAGACCTGTCAGGACGCTGCTGCAAAAAATCCAGGTTAAAGAAATGATGAGGCCTTGAACAAATGCCACGGGAATAGTTCTTCAGGTAATATCAACAGGGTTTTATGACCAATTAGAGCCGAAAGGGGAGGACTCGTGGACACCTGCCAGGCTCTGGCTTGGGTGGCAGAGAGGCTCTCGGTGCCATCTGACAAAATAAGGAAACCCGGTTCCTTCGTTCAGCCTGCGGCTCTTTCTGGCCTCCGTGTGATCCGAACCTGAGCGATCCACCAAGAAGCGCTGCTCCTGGGCGAGCCATAAACACGGTGCACCAGCCCACCCACCCACCCACCACACTAAACTGTAGGCAAGGCCCACTGGCAGAAATTCCCGAAGCGACATGATGTAAAAGCCTGCGATGGAAGGCAAGGTTTCACCAGGAGGCCTTGGCCCTCACTCTGAGCACGCAGATGTCAAGAGAGGCTGGATTCCAAACTCACTTAATGTCTTTGCACAAATGAAGCCAAATCGGTATCTTCATTAGCTATGTAGCCGGGGTGTATCGCATTAAGAATACACGGGCCATGCTATAAATTTATTCCGCATAAAGTTGTATATGTCCCAGAAAATACGGCATGTCTCCCTGCGACGGTTTGGTCCTATTTCAGAGTACAGACCTGGCTAAGGTTGCCACTCATCAGTTTTTTAGGATGCTAAGGAATTTCTCCAACGCAATCTATATTCATTTTGCTAAAATGTCTAGATCCGCCTCCTACTTCCTGGTTTGGGAAATGCACATTGAAAACAATGACCACACCCCACAACAAGGAGAAAGATTTGGGGAAAAGAAATGTTTCCTGACACCTTTGCTTCCCTCTCGGAGGGAAGGAAGAGGCTACCTGGCAGCGCGTCTGGAAGGATTAATGAGTGTTCGCAGAGAACTCTCGGGTCTGAAGAGGAAAGGCGTCCAATGAGCACACGGTGTCACTGAAGTTTGTTGTTCTGAATGTTCCACTAAAGGACTTTTCTTCACATAAACCAACTCCCATCCAGAAGCTTTGAGAAGGACCTAGAATTGTAGCGTCTCAAGTATGGTCCTTTACCAACTTTTTTTTTTTCCCCAGCAATAATTTCAAACCTGGCAATTTCCCACTCGGCTCTGTAGTGATTATCCCCGCTAAGGTGGAAGACTGACTGCAGGTGGTATGATCCTGAGGCTGAGTTTATTTACAGCCAAAACAGCCACGTAATTCCATTTCTTTGGTAGTAAATTAAATGCACAAATAAATAAATAAATAAGCTTAAGCCTTTGATCGGCTAAATGAGTTCCTTTTCCATCTATTTTTAAGCAGTGTTGAAACAGCCTTACTTTTCTTATATATTGGAAATAAATAGGTGATCAAACATTTGGATATTACGCTGTATATTTGGCCTGCCTTCATTTTCTGATAAGTTTTTCCCATAATCCAAAGGCTCGAGGAAGAATCAAGTTGGCTTATTCGAGTTCCAAGACAGGCACTACTTCACTCTATAACTCAGCAATAAATAGTCATTGACTGGTACCCAGCTTGTTGCCCCACCTGGTCGAGTGCCTACCTGTCCCAGGGTTTAGGAGGCGATGTTGGTGCTATGGCTACCAGGCACCGAGGCAATGGGGGCTGCCCCAAATCTAAATGAAGTGAACTCACTTCTTCCCTGATGATTTGCTTCTGCCAGACTGAGAAACCCAACAATCTTCCTTTCCCTTTCTTCCTGTTCTCCACAGTAAGTCATATTACTTAGGACTGAAGAGTAAGGTTACAAACTCAACCCCAAGCACAGCCTCACTCAAGCAAGAGTGTTAAGTTCCTAAAATCAGCAGATAAAAATTAAAGGGCATTAGTAATCACAGACTAAATGCTACATCTTTTCAGATTTCCTTGAAGGTGCCACCACTGGAGAAGCAGAAACACTATAAAGAACGAACCTTGGCTACCATTTACGTAGATATTTCCAAATCTAATCTCGCCAGGCAAGCCTTAGGCTGGCTCTCCCAGAGTTGACCATTTCTAGAGAGATTGTACTTCAAGAAATGCCTCTGGGAAATTCATGTCTTTTTTTTTTTTTTAATCATTATTATTCAGAGACAAGGCCTTGCTCTGTCTCCCAGGCTGGAGTGCCACGATGTCATCAAAGCTCACTGCAGCCTCGAACTCCTGGGCTCAAGCAATCTTCCTGCCTCAGCCTTTTAAGTAGCTAGGACTATAGGCACGTACCACCACACCCAGCTGATTTTTATATTTTTTAATTTTTTGTAGAGACAGGACCTCACTATGTTGCCCAGGCTGGTCTCAAACTCCTGGCCTCAAGCGATCCTCCTTCCTTAGCCTCCCTAAGTGCTGAGATTACAGGCGTAAGCCACTGCACCCAGCCTAGAAATCCATGTCTTTATCTGTCAGGTGTCTACCTGTCTCCAAAGAAAACACTGAGGTCTAGTTTTGGGTGGTGGCACTCAGCATGCCTGGGCTGGGCGCACTCACACACACACACACACACACACACACACACACACATACAAGAGGCAGTGTGAGCTGTTTAAAGAATCCAAGCAACATATAAAGCTCCATCCTGAAATCAGATTTGTAAAAATAAAATTAAATGAACTGCAGGGCAATGATCATCTGTTACAAAGGATGCCCGTGACAGTAAAAGCTTTGTTATCAGACTGTTCAGGGGAGTGGCCGCTGGTTAGCGGAGGACTCTGGTTTGCGAAGGCCGGATTCATGTCGCCCCAGGAGTTCTGCTCTTATCTCTCCTCGAGCTCTCCCTTTTATAAATGAAAGAAAGTGGGTCTGGTCTGTGTGCAATTGGCCATTTAAAGTCTGTGGAGATGGAGAGTTAGTTTTGCTTTTCCAAAAGCAGCAGAAATGGTAAGCACCCCGCCCTGGCCGCCCGCTGCGCAGTCCCTGGTGCCCGGCAGCGTTCAGCTGGTTACCGGAGCAAAGATGTTTGCACGAGGCCATTTCTAGAAATCTAGTTTTAAGCCAGAGCTTTTTATACTGCATCTAATTACGTTGGAATTGATTTTACTACCCAAAACAAGTTTCACTTTTTATTAAATAATCTTAACATTGTAGACCGTCAGGGCAACAAAAACGCAAAATGTGCCCAAGACGCAGCATGGATTGACCGGAAGCCCAGTCTCTCGGGAGCCCACGTGGCTTCCTGCGTTTGCCACCTATCACCTTTACGGACTTGAGCAAGTGACCTACCTTCCTTGCTCTCAGTTTTTCCATCTGTAAAATGAAAATATTAGACAAGGAGGCCTGGGATGCTCCTTCTGATCTAGGATTCTCAACATTATCTGCAAGAGAGAGAATTCTATGCTCCAGCTCAACCTCCAAGAGCCTCCAAATGAATGTTGCCGTGACAATCCTGACCATCTGAAAAGTTTTAAATAAGTTAACGCTGCTAAATCCTCTGGAAAAGAAAGCTGGGTTTTAGGTCACTCCGGTGGAAATTCTCTGAAAAGCCCCAGAGGTTCAAACTCGTCCATCCTGGCTCAGGAGGGTCAGCTTGTTCTCTCCCTATCGCAAGTACAGATAGAGAGGCCCCAGTCAAAGCTCAGCCTCCGCCTCCTTCCTGGAGACCAACATACTGCGTGTTGGAGTCGAAACAAACGGAACTGGAGTTTGCAGACAGGCTTGTGCTTTATGCCACCCAAAGGCATGCAGGGGTGAAGCCACCGCTCACGGAGAGAAGGCCCCTCCCACAAGTGTGGATCGACACAGGGTGACTGTCACCTAGGTTGTGTGTCATCACGCAGCACGGCATAACCAGAGAGGCCCCGGCCGTCCTGCCGTCGAAGCCGAGTCTGACACTCATTGTGTGACTTTGGGTAAATCACTCCATCTCTCTACACCTGGGCTTTCTTTCGTAGAGACCAATAACCACGTTTCAGAATTACAATGAAGATTTAATAATTTACACCTTGCCACACGGTCTCATACATACTCAACGTCGCAGATACTCGAGGGATTTCAGCTGTGTTTCGGTGCGTGGATTAGGGATATTTTGGGAGTAGCCCCTGCAAATCCCTAGAAAATGTTGCCTGGGGGCGGGGCTCAGTGGCTCACACCTGTAATCCTGGCACTCTGGGAGGCTGAGGCAGGAGGATCGCTTGAGCCCAGGAGTTTGAGGCTGCAGTGAGCTGTCATGATGCCACTGCACTCTAGCCCAGGTGACAGAGCAAGACCTTGTCTCAAAAAAGAAAAGAAGAAAAAAAAAAAAAGAAAATGTTGGCAGGAAACCACCTTGCATTGGCCAGGGGAGACAGGTCCAGATTACCTCGGAGCCTCCTCTTCGTGAGTGTAGGAAGGAATTATTAATCCTCAGGGACGGGCGAGGAACAGAAGGGGGCAAGGTTCTCCTCGTCAAGGGCTGGACCTGACTCAGTCCGCCAGATAGAGGGAGGGGACAGACTGAGAAGAACTTAAGGAATGAAGGGAATTAATTCAGAAGTAACGTGGCCGTTATCAATGTGCTGAAGGCAACTGGGCTGTGGGGAGAAACACACACACAGAAAGTTCTGTCTGCACCAGGGGAAGCCGCGGGCTGGAGGACCTGAGCCCACGCTGCCCTTGAACGCCACTCACTTGCCAGCCTGGCGCGGAGGGACAGAGGAGGCTAATCGTTTCCACATAAAAGGAAGCAGAATAGAAAACACCAAACTAGAGGCTGATCCAGGACCGTGGGCACCGTTACTGGCTCATGCCTGAGCTGCCGGCCCCCAGCCCCAAACCGGACAGCCGATGCACGGAAGGATGTTCCCACGAACAGCGTCGACCTTCATCAATAGCACACGCCCTCCCAGAGCTAGCAACAACGCCCAGAGGAGAAGAAGGAACGTCAGAAAGTGGGGGTGGGTGGCAACTGTCCTCCTGCCAGGATTTGAGCCAGGGTCACACTGGGAGACCCAACCTCTGGGCTTTCAGCAATCTCACTTTTGGGGGAACCCAAAGGAAGGAAAAACCTGAACAGCCAAGGCTCCCTATACTTGGGTGATGTCTCCGGGTGACTGTCTATCATTAAAGATAATGGATTGAAGATCATGTCATTAAGTGGAGAAGAGAGGTCATTATTCATTACACCACCTCACTTTAAAGGGAACACTTGGAACAAGAAGCAGTGACTAAAAGTAATTAGCCCGGGCCCTCGGCTGCCGCAGACGTGTTATTGGTGGCCCTGTGCTAGGTGGTAGGTGCCAGACGGGCCCGGGGCCGGTTCCCAGCAGGGAAAAGACAAAGTGGATTATTCTCTCATTAGGAGCACTAGACACCAGAGCTGGGTTCCAGTCCCAGCTGGAAAATTTGCTGTGAAACTCAAAAGAGCCACCAATTTCGTGGGGCACTTCCTCATAGGAATAAAAAAAAAAATTCCTCGGATTCCAAAGCTGACAATGGCCAAGACCGTAGGCCTGGCCCTGGGTCAAGTCCTGGCTCTGCCCCTTGATAGCGGTTTGACCTTGGCAATGTCCTGTGAAATGCAGTGATAACAGTATCTGCCCCCTAAGATTTAAGGAAAACTAAATACATTAATGCAGGAGCACTGGGCATGAGCACTAAGTAATCAAAAAGAGAGAGAGGGTCCCTGTCTTCGATGGGTTTTTCATCTGTAAATGGAACAAGGATGAGCACATTTGGTGGAAAGAAATATCAATTAGAGGAATGAGATAGGTTTGTGTGTGTATATGTGACTTGGTACCTTTTTTATAAGAACTCCTTCTTAAGTAATAATTGCTGTAATGGCCCTAAAAAGTCACCCTTAATAGTTATCCAGAGACACCTGCCTCAGGCTCTGACGCATAGTAGGCCCTCGAGTAAGGGGGTCGGACTTGTACAGAGAGCCATGCACCAGAGCCAAATGTTCAGGAGGGTTAAGGTCACAGGGACTGGGGCCCGGTGGTGTCAGCTTGAAACGACAGAAAGGAAGAGAAACTGAAACGAAGAGAGAAGGTTCTGGGCAAAATGAGTGGGATTTGGGACCTGGATCACTCTTGTAATAAGGAACAAACTTATTTAAAAAAAAAAAGAAAGAAAGAAAAAAAAACTGACTACCAAAACTGATTTTGATTGCTCTCAAAATTCAAAGTCAGATACCCTCCCAATGGCAAGGTTGGTCTTGGCCCCGGATTCAATATCCGTTGAGCGAAAAGCAAGACGGAAACATCCCTGCGCCCGACTCCCGGAGAGCCCTCCAGAGCTTGCAGCGTTCGAAGAACAATTACAGGGTTTATTTTCATATTTGGACCTCAGGAATTTCCTGCCTCTAAAATCTGCCTTCTCCTGTCTCGTTTGTTTGTTTGTTTTGGTGGACATCGGTGCCTGCGACATCAAACTAGACTCCAAATTCCTTGAGGGAAGAAATCCCCTCTTGCTCCTCTTCCTAGTCCTTGGAATCCCAGTGCGCATGTGTTGAATGTCAAGAACTCAGCCTTCCCCTGCGGGTCTCGAGCCATCTGCCCGGCCCCGGCTTTCCCCTCGTGTCCTTTGCCTCTGCCAGGACTCAGCACCATGGGGCTTGTTCTAGAGAGAGAAGGAGCTGCATTTTGTTGGTCTCCATCTAACCAGGTGCCACCATGTGTCACTCTTCCCTAGGGCCCCACAGTTTTGAAGCACAGCCTCCGTGAAGGTCAAGAGATGACTCCCAGCCCATCGTCAGTCTCCCCAGGGCCGGCTGCCTGGTGGCGTGGTCCCTCTAATAATAATACTTACCCTTCAAGTGCCGCTTCTGCGAGCCTCTTCAAAGCCTCTTACGATCATTAGCTAATTAAGGCACAGCCCTGCCCAGGTGACTACAGTTATAATTCCCACTTTACAGATCGGGAAACTGAGGTAGCATTTAAGTGAACTGCCTCGGGCCAGAGTCAGCTTCTGAGCTAGAATTAGAAATTGCAGGTGCCTAATTCTATATTTAAGCCGCTATACCCCACACCCTTTTTATTCTAAAGAAATGGTTCCTGGCTGGGCACCGTGGCTCACGCCTATAATCCTAGCACTTTGGGAGGCTGTGGTGGGAGGATCGCTTGAGGCCAAGAGTTGGAGACCAGCCTGAGCAATATAGCAAGAACCCGTCTCTACAAAGAATAGAAAAATTAGCCGGGCTTGGTGGCACACACCCATAGTCCCAGCTACCACAGAGGCTAAGGCAGGAGGATCACTTGAGCCCAGGAGTTTGAGGTTGCAGTGAGCTGTGATGATGCCACTGTATTCTAGCCTGGGCACAGAGCGAGACCCTGTCTAGAAAGAAAGGACAAAAGGGCAAAAAATAAAAATAAAAAGAGAGACAATGAAAGTTATCTGCCCCTTCCTCCCTCCGCAGTCAAAACTAGCCTTTCCTGCACCGTGGGCAGGTGGATACAGACCTCCAGCCTAGATACCTCCCTGGCAGCAGTGCCCAGAGCTTGCAGATGAAGGAGGTAGGAGGCAGGGGGTTTGCAGCAGGTGCAAGTGGGGACTAAAGATTTAGCTACTCATTATTGAGCTCCTACTAAATGCCAAGCCCTGTACGAAGAGCTGGACCACACGATTGCCTTCAATCCTCCCGACACCCCCTTGAGATCCTGTTAGCTTCATTTTCAGATGAGGATATTGAGACTGAGGTCAGATGACTTGCCAGAGATCACCCAGCTCTGCAACTGGAACCTAGACCCGTCTGACCCCCAAAACTCTGCACTCAATCAAAACATTACACCAGTCTGCAGGTATGATGCCAGACACGAGATTCTAGCAAAAGCCCCACCTGGAACGCAGGGAGCCAAAGTTGCTCGTGGTCCCCAACACTAGGTGCCGTGGAGGATGACGGGGCACTGTCTTTGCAGTCCGGGCTCCGGTGGCATGGAGGGAGAACACGCCCTGTGACATTCCCACCAGGCTCTTTGCCCAGACGGGGCAGCCACGCCGAGCGCCTCCCGCAATGGATAAAGGAGAATCGGTGTCGCTAACAGACCTATCTTACGACGAACCTCTCTAAACACCCCCGGGAAGGCAAAGCCCCCACGCTGTACACGTCTGTGTCCCTCATTTTTCCCCCTGGAGGGGGCCGGCTGGGAGGGGAGATGTCACTGTCACCAGGGAGGAAGGGAGGTTTTGCCCAGGGCACAGTTCAAAGCCAGGAGAGAAGAGGGCTGGAGTCTGTGGTTCTGTGCCTGGGTGTTTTCAATCTCACGTTTCCAGAGAAAACAAGCCTAGGGCGGCCCGAGCCGCAGAGACGACGTGGGCATCTGAAAGCTGCCACTCAAATTAATACCTTTCGTCTCAGCTTTGATGCCTTCCAAGCCACCACACGTGAACGCGATGCCCTGATGAAGTTATCTCGCCAGATCGGAGTTTGGGGGAACTGTCAAAGGTCTGCGTCCTTCCTCTGGACGGTGGTTGGAGAGAAAGGGCTTGGGGTGGGCGGCGGGGGGCGGGCAGCAGCTGCCATCGCTAATGGTTATGATTATTATTTGCAGAAAGCCCAACTGCACACTCAGCAGGGCCAGAAGCTCCCAGAACATTGTGGGGAAGGCCCCCTGGTCATTCTCAGGGCACCCCTTTGCCAGCATCAGATAACAGCGGGATGATAAGTTTCAGCTACCTGGGCTGGAACCTCTTCCAGCATTTGATCCCAGGGAGGGATCTCATTCCCTCCTAATGCGAGTTCTCTTTGATGTCTGAGATTCTCCCGAGGATAAGGAAGAGTCTTCGGAGGTGACTGCCTGCTCCTGGCCAGCTCTGTGTCCCGCCCGGCTCCGTGCTGACCCCTCAGCATCCCTTAGTTAGCAATCGCTCCCATCCTGGAGGCCCCCACCTCAAGGCCCCTATCTCCCCTCCCCGGGGTCTGCAAGGAAGTTTAAAACACTATTTTTTAAAACAAACAGCAAGGAAAGGCTTTCTCTTTTTATATCCTAAGGACATGAGTCTTTAGCCACCAGACAGGAGTCCACTTTTTTAAGAAGGTGAGATGTTAAGATTCTGGCTTATGGAAGTTTCCACGGGTCTTCCTTTTTCCACTGGACAGGATTTCTGTTCTGTCTGCGGCTCTTGCTAACTAGCTGGGCATTGTGTGGCCTAGGAGTAACTAAACTCAATACCCTCTGCAATATTCAATCACAAATATTTATGAGATGGGCTGCCACGGGGCTCTGGGAGCTCTGCCTGCTGCCTGGCTTGTTGAGTCACTAAAAATCCCCGAACTGCGGCGTGAGTTGGGAACCAGAAGAAGAAAACAGACTTTAGATAGGGAACTCTTCGTTTGAGACTGATCAGCTGCACAGTTGTTTGCAGTGGTTATTGTGGGCTGGGAAGGGATTTGCTCCAAGTTCTCAACTTCTAGAACCCCGCCCCCCCCAGAAAAATCCCTTACTCATCAAATTGACATACATACATACACCCCCCTCCAAAAATACCTAAGAACAATTGATAGCTTGGATATGAAAACCAGATCAGATGACAGGGTGTGATAAGCCTCCTGGGCTAAGTTGCAGAGATGGGGCATCAAATACCAGCACAGAAGTCACCCCGCCGCTCTGGGCTGTCCTAGCCCCAGCAGAGAGCAGGGACTCTCTCGTCCACCCAGCGACCTGGTTCTTTCCCGCAAGTAGGAAGGTCGCAGCATTTGGGGAGGAGGGGAAGGTTGGACGGGGCAAGCCAGATACATCTTCCGGTCTCTGCTGTTCCCTCTCCAACTAAGAGCAAAGGTGGGTGGGGAGAGAACAAGCTAGACCACAGGGCAAATTCCGACAGGCTCAGAGCCAGCGCCGGGGAGGACAGGATCCTCCTGCCTCTGGTTGCTCCTTCCAAAAGGGCGTTCTTCCAGGTTGCAAATCTGCTAAATTCAGAGCAATTCCAATGGACTAGAAAGTTCTGGACAAGGTTCTCCAAGGAAACATCCACCACCCCGAGATATGCTCCTGGCTCCTTTAGACCTTTGCAAATATCTCTCTGCCCCCTCCCTGCCCCCCTCCCCCCAGGCTCCCTCCCTCTGCCCCCTTCCCCAGAGCCAGGCAGCAGCCCCAGCAGGTGTCTCTGGCTTTTCTCCTGGGGCAAGAGGCAGATGCAGGTGCCTCCTGCCACTCCCTTCTCCCTCCTAGTGGGAGTGGGTGCCTAGGGAGGTGTCCCAGCCACTCCCTCGGGCCCCCCAGGGCTGCTGGCTTAGGGAGGGACCTCAGCTACCAACTCGTTTCTCAGAGCAGAAGGCTGGAGTCAAGATCCAGACCACACCCTCCTGCGCTTCTTTCTCACCAACCCGTCCTGGCCAGGGGGGCTCAGCCCCCACCTCCAAGGGGATCTAGAACGCTCCTCTGGAAGCAGAAATTCTCCATAGCCACATGGGTTCCATGAATCCCGCCTCGTACGCTCCATTAGCCTCTGGCCCGGGCTGCCTGCCGTCTGTCCCTGCAAGCCTGGGCTGGGACAACCCAAGAGCCCACAGGAGAAGACGGGCTTGGCCCCGGGGGAAGCCAGTAGTCTCTCCCAGGAGCCTGAGCTTTGTGTAGTCAGATTTAGAAACAGCCCCCGAGATCTGATAAAATCTCCCCGTCTTATCTGACCCCTGCCAGAGCAAGACTTGGGGAGGACATACCACTTCTCTCCGTATCTGATTCCCACACAGGGAAGAGCAGAGGAAACAGGATTCCTCAAGGACGTGCAGGTTGAGGGTGGAAGAGGGCGGTCAGATCTGCTCCACGCAGACGCTCTGTGCAAAGAAAGAGCCTTCGGGTGTGGGATCTTTTTCACCTGTATGTCGCGTCTGGAGGGCGATGGCAAAAGAATGAATGAACGCAACATCGCCCGTGTGTGTCCTGCCTCATTTCCCCCATGCACGCAGGGCAACCTGGAGGAAGCCCGAGGCTGGCCCATCACATGATGGCCCACCACGCCAGGCCACTGCAGCCTCTCCAGCAAAGAGCCACTGTCCCATGACACAACAGGTGGCCTCATTTGGGAAGGAGCTGTTAAGGACAGTGGCATTCCGAAAACACAGAAGGGCCCAAAGACCCAAACGTCCCCCATGCGCCTCGCAGAAGGAAGCCTAGAGAGGGAAAGGCAACTCGCTCCAAGGAAAGCCTGCCTAGAGGATGCAGTGACATGCAGTTGAAAGAAAGAGGGACAGGAAAGTGAGAAGGGGTCAGTGGTGGTGACAAAAGTGGCCCAGCCTAGAAATCCACCCAGAAGAAAGGGTCCTGGAGTTTTAAAATAATTACGATTTTTAAAAGACCAAAAGAGTTCATTGTTCTCATCTGGGGATTGTTGACTTTTTTTTATCACGACGATAATGTCCATCATGCCTCAGGCCCCTCGGGGGACATCCAAGCCATGCGTGGCCTGTGTCTGTTCCATTCTGGATGGGAACAAGCTCAAACCTTGGTCAACTAGGCTGAGCTTGAGCTGGAATTCCAGGAGGTTCCGGCTCCTTTCTGCTGAAACTCCAGTCACTAGATGCTTGGGTAAAGGGGAAGCAGAAGCAGTCTTTTCCCAGAAGCAGTCGATCAGGGATGTGGGGATTATTCTTGAAGACAGTCACTCCTCATTAAGCCTCTGGCTACATGCCTTCTTCCAAGGTCTGTCTGCAAGGCAGGATTGCTCCGCTGTGTATGTGGACTCTCCGTGGTGTTTCTTCTCATCTGATGCATCTTCCTCGCCCAGAGTAGTTGACAATCATACTTCACACAAATGTTCCTTGAGTCAAGTTGAGAACTGACGAATGTATCATTTTACAGGCAGGGAAACTGAGGTACTGAACAGGGAAGTGTTGCACCTTAGGGATGATGAGAGCCATAGCAGAGAAAACTTCTCCAAAAGCCTGCCTATGACCTGGTGTCTTCAGAGTCCGGCGTCTGCGGGGCAAGAACTTCAACTTCGCTTGGCAAAGCCCTCCAGGGGGAATGGGATGTCTGTACCACTGGAGCCTTTATGTGGGGTCAACCCAGGCTGAGCTTTTCACACCCTTCCTGAGAGTATGTAAACCAGGAAACGCCACCATCTTCTAGAAATGCTGTTTCTTACCTCTACACTTCCTGTAAATTTTCTTAAAAGCAATAGAACCATAACCACAGGAACCAAAATTCCAAAATCGCATGTGCAACTCTCACGAGAGTACTGGCCTCCTATCCACAAGTTGAATGTGATCAGAGAGTACGTAACTTCGATCTAGAAAGGGCTACAGAGACTCCCCAGGTCGTATTTCTGATTAGACTGATGTACAAAGAGTGTCCAAGGGCTATGTGACTAGCCCAAGAGCACCCACGAGGAACTGACTGAACCAGCATTGAATCCAGTCCTCTTAAGAAGAAGAAATTAGCACCACCAGCATTAGGTAGCCCCTCTGCGCTGGCCTATATAGAATTATGCTGTGAGCACAGTGCCGGCTAGTTTTACCGCACTCACAACCCCAACTTGAGTTCTATGATACTATCAGCAACATCGCCTTTGGGGTAAAAACACACACACACACACACACACACACACACACAAACGAACAAACAAACAAACAGAAAAGCAGTGGTCCCGAAGTCTCAAGAGAAAACACAATATTGGGGTTCCTAATAATACTGACAAAGCAGGGATGCCTTAAATCCTGCAAATTCTGCACCATTGAACTTATATCGAATTTTCCTAACGATATAGCATTTGCATGCCCTGGGACGCTGGCCGTATAAAGGAATCCTACGGTGAATCCTTATTAGCAAAGCATCTTTTTGCAAAGCAAAGAATTCCTCCTGATGTTTGTAAGTAAGTTTTACTTGAATAGAAGCGTGCACCTGTACGGACAGCTAATATCCGCATTATTCTAAGCACACCTCGGATTCCGTAAAGGACGTGACTTGGGGAGCGGATGGGAAGAAAGCCTTTGGGGTGGGAGCGTATCAGGAGAGAAATCAGATAGATTCTCTTCTTTCCTAACTCCCCCCCTCTTCAAGCTACCTCCTGACCAGAGCAAAGCCTCAACCATAATGCCGCAAATAAAGATTCTGGAGGAATTTTGTGGGTGTAAAATAATTATTGACGGCGTAGACAAGAAAGCCCGTCTTACAGTGAAGAATAAATAACACCAAAAGGCAAATATTCACTAACTCTCAGAAGCATTTTTCCAAAGGGAGAACATGCGGAGGGAGGATCCTACATAAATGCAGAAAAGATGAAAAAGAAGTCAGAAATTGATCAGGAGATTAAACCCATCCTGGGAGCACAATAAGCATTTTTAGATTGATTATCAAGTTGGTTGTTTTGTTTGCTTGCTTGCTGACGGGTTGAGTGGCTGGGTGGTTTTAAATGAAAACTGTAAAGGAAAATGAAAAGACCAGGAATTGCTTTAAGGGTAAAACGAGTACGGTACATTCACAGCAAAGGGATGGCCAGTTTCTCCGTCTTCCCCAAAAACACCAGTGCGAGACCCGGGAGCACAAGGAAAGGCTGTGAATTCAGGGGCATATATTTCCAGAGCTCTCTAGAGACAGAACATGTACTTCGCCTTCTGAAATGGTAGGAATGAGCGTCTGTGCAGAGGCAGGACGTTTTACTTCCACATCAGGGAACCCACGGTGCTGAGCTCCCGTCCCTGCCGTCTGAGACCTCGCATTCCGTGGGGCCAGACGACCAAAGCTGAGGACCTGGAAAATAACAGCCCCGCATTCCCAGGGCCCATGCCCCCACCCCCACGCGGAGCAGCTGGGCCTAACCCCGGGGAAGCCGGCGCCCGGCCCCATCCCCGCCTTGCCCTTCTGCAGCGTGAGCCACCCGTCCAGGTGAGGGTGGGGCGCGCCCCGTCCTGACAAATGGGGAAGCGTCACCCTGGGGCACTCTCAGCTCCTAAATCGAGTTCTCAGTTCAGGGAAAAAAATAAACCAAGAGAGGAATTTTCCACCGCCCCATTAATCATGAGAGCGGCAGGCCAGGCGCAGGGAACTCCGAGGCAGACATTCCAGGTCGTGGGACCCACCCAGGCCCACCGGGCGGTACCACGTCCCTGTGCAGGCGCTGTCCGCCACATCCACCTTCCCGATGTCCGTTGGTGTGGACAGTTCCTAAGTATTTCCTACCTAACATGTAGCTGCAGCGCAAGCCAGGTGGCCTCGCCTCTCTGCACGGCTCCAGGAGGAGAAGCAACGTGAAGAGTGTCAGAGGAGACCCGTGGCCGGACGTCTTCCCCATCGTGGGGTCACCAGGGCTGACGGATCCACCCCTGACACCCAACTCGGTGACCGAAGCATTCCCCAGCCCGTGTTTTACTCATGAGACACTTTAGAAGAGCAAGAAAGAGGTCACTCCACCCCCCACCGGCTGTGTGAACCCGGGCAGCTTATTCAACCTCTCTAAGCCTCTGTATCCAAATCTGTAAACAATTCCAGTGTTTCCCTCGTAAAGTGGTTATGAGACTCTGGGAGACAACACACAAACCCGCGCGTAAACACTTAGTGGATGTGAGTTGTTAACAATGACGTATCGATAACCAACCTACCCCCAGGACACGTGGTTTCTGCCTTCCGGGGTGTCAGTGTGTAGCTGGGGAGACCAATGTTAAAAACAAGCCATGATTACATCCCATGAGGGCCTCACAGGGGGGTGTATCATCATCACTCTTTTCGGAGACTATCTCGTATATCTTCCCAATAAGGCTACCAGGTGGATATTAGTGTGCCCATTTTACAGATGGTGAGTCTGAGGCCCAGAGGTCACCAGGTAGACATGAACCCAGGTCTTCCGAGTCCAACCACAGTGCTCTTGATCCACATTCACTAGTTCTTTTTATTTGTATTTATTTTTTTCTCTTACAAGGTTCACCTTGAGTTCTGGTGGACTCCCTGCAGGTAGCTCAGACGACCACCAATGCCGACCATGGCTTTAAATCCGAACACAACTCACCCCCTCTGGGATCGGCTCTACCAGCTTGATGCAAAACAACCTGCGGATCCTCATCAGGCGTCATCGCTGGGGCTGTTCTTTGTCATTATAAAATTGCAACCCTGAACGCCACTCTGGGACATATGGCCCCGGGACTATAAACGGCCACCAGGCCTTCGTGGCTGACGGCTGCCCCTCACAGCCTGACAGTGATGATTAAAAGGGGCCATAAAGCAGCCAGACATGCTGCTCGGATGAGCAGAGCGGCGCGTGGACCTGGGCCAGATTTCCCCGTCTCTGGCGGGGCGAGTCTCTCATCTTTCAGAGATGGAAAAACATCCTGCAACGAGAGTCTGGCCGGATAACCCACAGGGGGCCTGGGGACAGGCAGGCACAGAGATGCCCGAGATCCCACCTCAAGCTGGCAGTGGAAAGCCTTCTGCTTGCAACGCCTGCGCGGCTGGTTTGCTTATTTGCTGCCCTTGGAGGGGGGCGTCCCTCAGTCCCAGGACAGCCGGCCCTGAGTACCAGGCGGGTCACCGTCTCAGTGCAGGGTCTCTGTTCTGGTCCTCAGCCTTCTGAGCGTCACTGTAGAAAGTTCCTAACTTCACCCAGGTCCACGGGACTCCTCTGCCATCCTTTAGTCATCTCACTCCCTCTAGAAGCCCCAAAGAACCCCAAAAGGGATCCCTTGGAACCTCCAACCTGTGGGCGGCCTGTCCCACACTGAGAATGAGGTTCCTGCCACGACCTTCCTCAACTTCCCGGCCCGTCCTCGATCCTCAAACAATCCAATTACACCTTCCCTTCTGCCGCATAACCTGCCTGCCTCTCTTCTAGCCCAACAACCCGGAGGGTGACCCTCTCCCCGCTCCATTCAATGCCCGAGTCTCTTCTCTGCTGGGGCCTGCAGGGACAAATCTGCATGTCCTGGGAGTCTTTCCTCCTCCAACTCCCGGCTCTGCCGCGACAGTGCTGCAGCCGTCAGGGCCATCCCCTGGGAACTCTCTTTCCAGGTCGAGAGAGCCGCCTGACTCCAAAAGCCAAAAGTGGTCTCTTCTCACTCCCGACCCTTGACCGCGGCAGCATTTCACTTGCCTCCTTGAAGCGTCTCCTCTCTTGGCTTCCGGGAGGCGGCTGCTCCCGGATTCTCCTCTCGCCTCCGCGACGGCTTCTCCTCTGCCTGCCTGGCTCTGCTCTCTTGCCTCCCACTTCTTCCACGGGCGCGACCTTCAAGGTCGTCATTTACGAATCGATACTTTCCGCCTTCGAGCTCTCTCTCGGAGATCTCACAGCCGTACCTTCGAGGGTGATTCCATGGAGACCACTCCCCGGCCGTGGGCATCCCTCCCCAGATCCAATCTCTGCCTGTTGAACAACTCGATCGAGACACCCCACCAGCGACTCAGCAGGTGCGAAGCGACGTGTGTCATCCCTGCCTCCTCGGGGCTCCACGTACACTGCTAAGAGGCTCTGCAGGTGTTTGGGAAGCAGAGGAGATGAGCCCCGTAGAGTCATTTCACAGCTGCCCAGCGTAGACTTTCATGCTACCTCCGTCTCCCTCAACCAGTCATCTCCAGGTTCCCCTGATTTTTTCCTTGGCAACATCCGTCCTCCCGCCCATCCCCACCTCTCTGAGCTAGAACCTTGAGTGGACGTCACCTTTTACCTGGCCACGGCCCTCTGGCTAATTTCTCTTCTCCCTGTCTCTCTGCCCCCTAACCCATCCGACATCCATCGCCCAATGTGTGGCTGTGGTTGGCTCACTCCGCTGCTGAAATGCCCTTGATGTCTCCATGTTGAGTTGGGAGGAAAGCCCCGACCCTTTGACCTGCCATTCCTAACCTGGCCCTGACTTCTCTCTCTAGCTTAAACACATACTCCCTACACTTGAAAACCTGGGCGGCACCAGGCGAGGGGCTCCCGCGACCCTGCCTGCAGGCTGTGCTCCTGCCCTCGCTCCTGCATGCGAAGCCCTTGCTCTTCACACCACGCTGCCTGTAAGATCCTACTGAAAGCCACGCCAGTGACACTCACTCTCCAAAGTCTTCCTTGGTCTCACTCTTTGCAGCCCATCTCCCAGCTTGCACCTCCCTAATCCCACTTAACAGTAGTGTCAGGTACTGCCTCATTCTCCTTCCCTCACGGACTCTAAACTCCTCGAGGGCAAGGGCCAAGTGCACTTCTCAGCATCCTTCCTGGAGCCTGGTGGTGTGTCTTGCATGTGCTGACTCGGTAAGCACCTGTGGGGATCCTACAGCTGGAAAATGTTTTAATCATGAACTGTATCTGCAGAGTCCTAGACTCAAACATCTTGGTCATGGACATCTTTGTTTTTTGGCGTTTTCTTTTTTTGAGACAGGGTATCACTCTGTCGCCCCAGTTAGAATGCAGTGGTGTCATCCTAGCTCACAGCAACCTCAAACTCCTGGGATCAAGCGATCCTCCTGCCTCAGCCTCCCAAGTAGCTGGGACTACAGGGACACACCACTATACCCGGGTAATTTTTCTGTTTTTTTGTAGAAACAGGGTCTCACTATGTTGCTCAGGCTGGTCTCAAACTCCTGGCCTCACGCGATCCTCCCACCTCTGCCTCCCAAAATGCTGTGATTACTGGTGAGAGCCACCACACCAGCCAACTTCTTTGTCTTGAATAACATCTATGTGCGTAACTTTCAAAAGTATTAAATATATTGATAGTTGGGCCTTTCTAATAATAATAATAATAGCCACCATCTGTTGAACATCTGCTCTATGCCTTGCACTAGGCTAAATGTTCTACCTATGTTATCTCATCTACACTTCATAAAAAACCCCATTTTACAGATGAGAAAATATTAACATATTTCCTACAGCCTAAAAATGTGTGATTCGCTGATTCTCCACCCCCACCCTACCCCCACCGCCACGAGCCCCACTTAAGCTTTGGAAATGGGGCGGTAAATGGCAATGAGCCTTGGTGCCTAATTTTAAGACTAGCCAAGATTCTGCAGCCACGGATTCTCTTTACGAAGAGCCACTCGTATGGAATTTGCCGCTGCTATTAATCAGCTCTAGCCACGAGTCAATACGATATCAGAGGCAAGAGAAGCCGCCAAACCTGTTTGTCTTAATGTGTCTGAATCATTTCTTGTTCGGCGTTGGAGTTTCGTGCGTCTTTCATGCCGCTGGGGCGCCACTGAAGGCAGAGCACGGGGTCTCGGACATAGAGGGCACTTCGTGCTTTTATGAAACTTTTTCTTTTCCTTTTTAGGATGTAATTGAATTACTATGCATACAGAGATGTCGTATATGACCACACAATTTGCCTTACTCACATGGAAATACATCTCCCAAAAGTGCAGAAGAGAAAGTATGTTTCTCCTCTCTGCCTCTGGGATTCTAAGACATCTGTGTTTGGAAGAGTCAGAGATCTGAGTCCCACGTGATGGCAGGTTGCAGCCCTGGCCTGGATGCTTTAGGAAACTGGCTTGTTTAAGAGTCCAAGGACTCTTCTCAGCCTCTCTGTGCTCCACAGGGAAGCATGAAGCCAGCGAGTGCACAGAACCAAAACCCGTGTGCAGAGGGGCCAGCATATTCCCCTAGGCCTGTGTCACCGGGGGGTAACAGGGCCCTGAACTCTCTGAGTCCTTGTCAAAGCTGGTCCTCCATCCAAACACCAGAGAATCAGACTGGATCTCACACCCTTTTCCTCCAGTGAGTTTAGCTCTACTTCAAGAGAGGGCGACCCTAAAAAATAGTCTCTTCTCTACCCAAATACTGAGCTTCTGATATCTGCTCTGATGCAACAGGAAAAAAAAAAAGTACAGACACGTCAGGACAGCGAGTAAACCTAAACGAACGTACACCTGGATTTGGAGTGCCAAGATGGACACACAAACAAGTGAACACTTGCACACCCGCTGAGGAAGATGTAGGCACACACTCTCTCCGAGGTACACACCTGCCTCTGTGACTATCCTCCGTGTGGCTTGAACCGGATTCTGTTATTGGAGGCCAACACCTCAATAGTGCTCTGCTTGGTCAACCCTTTCCTTTTCTGAGCATCCTGAATACACGTGGGGCTTCCCACATGTGCGAGTGGGGCAGGTGAGTGTTCCGGAGTCGGCGTGGAGGACGGGTGGACGGGAGGACCGCCCATCTGGGATGTTTATCTTGAATGAATTAATTGGAATCATTTTCCAAAGCAGTGGATTTGGGGTCGCTCAGCATCTCACCCACCCCACTCGCACCTTTGCCCACAAATGGGTAGAGAGGTCTTCAAGTCCTCTTCTCAAGGACCATGGGATCCTCAAACACGATTCCAAGAGCAGAGCTAGAACGAGGGAAATGTCTCTTTGGAGCCCTCCACTCTCCGTGTCCCAAGGATATCTTTCCTGTGGTCCTGCCTTTAACTAGTTCTCACTAGGTAATCCACTGGTACCCCAACACCAGGAAGGTTGGAGAGACTTCAGTGACGAAAGGATGACAATGACACTTCAGCACTGTGGGCTGCACTGGGGCACGAGTAGCATTTCACTTAACCCCCACGACAACGAAATGCATGGGGGAGCCCTCGGCTAAGATGAGGCATTGCAGCCTCGGGAGGCTCAGTGATGTGCTGTCAAGTGACGGGGCCAGAACCCGCACCCCGGCCGCGCGCTCCCTAGCACTGTGCTACAGCTGGAAAGGCGAAGGGACAGGCAGCTGCCTGTTCAGGGCTGACCCTGGCCTTGGCAGCCCCCGTTCACAGGTTAAGGGGATTTCTCTGGGCCCCCGTCATTATCTCCTCCCAAATCTCCCATCCGATTGGTGGCTCTGCAGAGTGTGCCCTTCTGGCTTCCCCCTCCCATCCCAAACCCACAGGCACTGCAGAGAGGCAGCCTGGCAGACCCTTTGTGAAAGGTGCCCACACATGCCTGGTCCTCCCCTCACCCTCATGCTCCCTCCCAAGGCAGCAGCACCCCGGATCTGGGCCCTCGAGAGCCCCTTTTGACCACCACCCAAACCAGCTTCTGGGCCAAGCGCAGCGAGCCTTGGGGAGGAAACCAAAGACACCCGTGGGGCAGTACACAGCGTCATAGGGTGGAAACAGCCTTCTACAATTCTGTCCTCAGATGAATCCTGTTCAGCCCCTAAAGGAGGAGGGAACCATGTTGAGCCCACCACCCCTACCTCCATCCCCAGCCCCCAGACACAGAAAGCAGGATTGGGATCAAACCAAAAAGCAAACAAACAAATTTAAAAAAAAAAAAAATCCCTGCTTCCCTTTCTAGGCCCTTCTATAGTCCTGACAAGGCCAAATCCTATTACCCAAGATTAATTAGCCAGTCGCTCTCAGATCCAGGACGAAAGGCGAGAGGCATGCGGAGTGTACCTCTATTAATATTATTATGGTTATAATTATATCTTATGGCAGTTCCCTAAACCTCTGCTGCTCAACAATGGTTAATTTCTCCATTATAAAAAGAGGGTTCTTTTATTGGACTGAGTGTTTCGGGATGAATTTGGTGGAGTTTTACCAGCCTAGGCATAATTACGGGCGGCAAGCCTCTACATGGCGCCCGAAACCCCGTTATCTACCCGAGCAAGCGCTTTGCAAGAAAATGACCACTCTGTCTGGGACAGCCTGTCCAATAGGAAACACACCCCGCTTTGGCCTTGGAAGGGAATTTTAAAACCAGAGCCTCCCATGCCGGAGTCGATGCCGGGCTCCTGAAGACGGCCGACGACCACCATGCCATGGAATCCAAACTTAACCTGCCCCCGCCAAGAACATCCCCCAAGGGACGCCTGGCCCTGGGCACCGTGGCTGTGAGCTTCAACCCCCGTGCTGACCTTTGCCTGAGATGCTGAGCAAGAAACTTAACCTCTTGGGAGGGAGGGTTAAATGGTTAGGCTGCCCTACAAGGAGAAACTGCAAGATAATCACTCAACGGAAAGAACCAATGAAAAGAGCTCTGAAAAAAAAAAAAAGAAAAGAAAAATCCAGAAGCCTGGGGACACAAGAGCTCAGGAAACTTTCTGCAGCTTCTATTTTTGGGTTGAGGAGGACGGGCTCCTTAGAAAGCTGAGGGTGGTCACACAGCTGCAAGCCCCTTTGTCCTCGTATGTAAAACAGGGCTGATCAATAATAATACCAACACCATATGTTGTTGGGAGGATTAAGCCAGAGCACTCACTAAAGCAATAGAAAGTGCTCAAAATTTAGGGCGGCCACGAAGCGTAGAAACATAGGAGAATACACGCATGGTTCGTTGATACCAATTTCCTTACATGATAAAATAATTTCTATGCTTCCAGACTTGGCAGCCACCTTGTGCATTAACCGGTAACTATTATTCAACAAATGAAACTGTGCTAGGTGTCTAAAGATATCTCTGCCCCCAAATATTGCATCTCCCCTGGTGCCTGGAATTCCCACAGGATTTACTTGCTTGGTTTACGTTTGAGGGCCCCCGCAACAGGCTCCTTTTACACGCAAAACTCAACCAAGAAGGGTAACATTGAAGCCATTAAGAGTCACCAATATCTTAGCTCAAAAGAATGCATGGGCTCAGACTTAGGAACACAGCTCAGGTTTGCTCCGAGAGGGCAGGGTCTGTTGACCTGGGCCCAGAGTGGCGGCTCTGCTTGCATCCGGGTTCTGCAGCTGAAAGGGGAATAGCACCAGCCCCGTGGTGACAAATCCCGAAAGGGAGTGGGTGGGTGGCAGAAAGCGGGGTGGGGGGGGCAGAAGCAGACCCAAAGCAAACTTCACCTTCTTGAGTTAGTCACCTCTTCGTAATCCGTCTCTTGGCATAACTCATGGCTGTTAAGGTCACCATCCCACAATATAAACGCCTACTCTAGCCTGTCAACCTGCAGGAAAATCATCAAGTTTTTAAAACCGGAAGGTCATAGTTCATCCCGTAGTTAGCACGGCGGTCAAGTTCCGACGGCGACGTGAGAAGCTTTGGTGGGCTTTCTGCATAGTGGCGAAGAAGCACCAATATCATTGGGAACCCATCTCAGATGTGTACAAAGATAACCCTACCCTCTTCACACAGCCTCAAATAAGCTCCGGACTATTTTGTTTTGTTACTGAACCCCTGCAAAGGATCCGCCAGATGCACCAGCCCGTACGCTGGCAGAGGCCACGCCTGTGCCCCAGCTAGCGGCAGGGTGGTACCCGACACGCAGCCGGAGCCGTCGTAATTGCAGGGCAGAGAGGTTGGTCTGCAGGGGTGCGTGGGGCTTCTGTATTAGACATTCCATATTTCATGCGGACAAGTTTGATCCTTTAAGCTCTGAAAACACCCAGAGGGCAAACTGTCAGCACCAGGCACAAGCATTTTGCCCTGAACAAAATGACCTTTGAGTTCTTAACTGGTTTCATATTTTTCAGGTACCTGCATACATATCCCTCTTTGGTCAACTTCCTAACAGCTTCAATGCATTTCTTTGCTGGTAGGTTTTGCCCTCTCTGGCCAACAGCCACTGATTAACATCTAGTCTGCAAACCATGTAGAAATGTAATCCTTAACAAAATGGGGAGGGGGGCTTCCCAGCAAGCCAACACGTTGTATCGATTTGCAAACTTCGGCCCAATTTGAGCATCCTTTCTCACTAAATTACAGCCGTCTGTCTTCAGGAAAAACTTCAAGCCGGGGACTCTTTCTGGTCACTCCCTGGACAGACATTAAATTCATTGGCTGATGGGTGCAAAGCACAATTAGACTTGTAAGGGGACATCCATTGACAAAAATGAGACTTTTTTTTTTAAGATGTGACATCAAGGTGACAACTTCCATTAGGGATATCTTTATCTAGAAATCAAACATCTTCTTCTCGGTGGTAAGCCAGTGCGGTATTTCCCTTAAGTTTAAGGCTTACACACTGTGGGCTTTTCTCTTCTGTTCTTTATTGTTAAAGCTGAGAACAGATATACCAACAGTCTCACAATCTAGGACAGGCCCTTGGGGACAGGCTTCCTGTGTCCTTGGGTAACTCAGACACATCCCAGAGCTTCAGTTTCCGGGGTCGTGACAGAGAGGAAACACGGGCCAGCAGTCTACCTTAGGGGACCGCGCGGATGGAAAAAGCAGGCGGGGACACGCGTCTCTCTGTCCTCCTCTGCTTTCACCTTTGGCCGGCCAGCTGGCTCCCCCGGCAGACGCTCCGCCAGCGCGCTTCTATCTGGGGTAATGGAAAGCAGAGACACCTAATCCCCAAACTTCATCTTAGACACGACTGTAGTTGAAAACCTCTCCCTTCAACAGGCGGGCGCTGGAGTTGCCTGCCTTCCTTCCCCGCCTTTGACAGACGTGTGCCCCGTGGCAGAGGATGGGGCCCGGCCTGGACTCTGGAAGGAAACGGTCGCAGCACGGAAGGCCCCATCTAATCCACACACTGGACGGTCGGGCTCCGATGGAATTCAGGGTGGGGGGCGCCGCCGGAGTGCATTAAGCCCCAAGGTCCAGCCCTTCATGCCGCCCACAATCCCATTTAGAGAGCCCAGGAGGCAGCTCCGGGCTCCCTGATCCAATTAGGAGAGGACCAGCCCTCCCGTCCGCTGCGAGCGCCCCAGCCTGCCCCACCAGCCAGCCAGAGCCACTTGCACGAGTTAATTGTTCTCAGGCACATCTTGTCACCCCAAAGAGACTGTAAACCTCTTAAGGGAAGGGCTGACTTCACACATAGTTGGATTAGTTGCTCACTTACTTGGTATAATTTATTGGGAGCTGAGAGAAGTCTGTTTCCTGCTACTCACCCACCGCGGGTCTCTGAGTCATTCTTAAAAAAAAAAAAGCCTTTCACTTGGGTGAAATGCTGTCATGAAAATGCCTTCATTTATACCCAATTAAAAGGGGCAGAATAACAGAGCTTTCTGTCGTTTGACTACCCTCCACCATTGTAGAAAGGCCCCAGGTAGCAAGAAGAGGAGGTTTTCCTTCCTGCCCTACAGAGAGAGTTCTCCCACAAATGTCTCGAGACATTCATCATGAAATGAAAACGATCACACTCTCGCATCTCACTTTGGGGTCCAAAGAACAAGAGTCACCCCATAAGATTAGAAGTCATGTATAAAATCACCCAGGGTTTGGGTAAAGGAATGTCTTCATTTTCTTATTTCTGTAACTGATACCTTAGTATCAGGTAGAACTACAGTAAGTGAAGCCAACTTCAATTGATTAATCCCTTAGGCAAATAGAGACATAATCGTGGGGCTGGGCACCGTGGGCCACGCCTGTAATCCCAGCACTTTGGGAGGCCGGGGTGGGAGGATCACTTGAAGCCAGGAGTGTGAGACCAGCCTGGGCAACATAGCAAGACCCTGTCTCTACCGAAAAATAAGGGGAAAAAAATAGCTGTGCATGGCAGTGTTCACCTGTAGCGCCAGCTACTCGGGAGGCTGAGGCAGGAAGATCACTTGAGCCCAGGAGTTGGAGGCTGAAGTGAGCTATGAGGACACCCACTGAACTCCTCTAGCCTCCAAAACAAAACAAGACCCTGTCTCAAAAAAAAACAAAAAAGACATAATTATGGGCCCCATCTGCAGCTGGGGACGGCTCCCATTTTTTTGGACAAAAGATGAGTAGAAGATACGGAAGTAAGAGGTCAAAGAGATGCAAGAACGGGGTCGTGAGCCCAGGAATGCAGGCCGACTCCCAAAGCCGGAGAAGGCAAGGACACGGAGTCTCACCCAAAGCCTCCGAATGGAACCAGCCCTGCCGACACTGTGACTTCAGCCCAGTGAGACCGATTTCGGGCTCCCGACGTCCAGAGCTGCGAGAGAACTCACTTGCGCCGTTGTCGGCCGCCGAGTTCATGGTGGCACGTCACAGCAGCAACGGGAAACTAATACAGGCACCGGTTCCAAGGAGGCAGGGCCCTGGCCGTGCTGGCAGAGTCTGCCCAAAGGCCAAAGACTGTGCTGCTCCTAGGGCTCTGTGACCAGGCCTCTGAGCAACTGTGGGCACACCCCGTGTGCCCAGCACCCCCCACCACCTCCCACCTGGCGAGAATGGGGTCAGACTGGAAGCCATGGTGCCCAGTGGGTGATTTCTGTTTCTCCTGGGAGAAAGGAGCCTATTTATGCCCAACGCAGCGTAACACTGGCATCACGTATTCAGCAAAACATATTTGGCGTGTTTCACACCGGCCACTGCGCTGCTCAGCGAGGAGCAAAGGAGACCCAGTGACCTCCAAGGCCGGTGACCCTCCCGGAGGGGCCAGCCCTGCACTCGGCTGGCTCCAAGCCTCCGCCCCTCCACCTCACAGGGGCGTGGCTTCGGGCAAGTTACTTACCTACAGTTTTCTTACCCAGAAAATGGGGTGGTAAGAATGCAGTGAGAGAATCCACCCACAGAGCATGGCACAGTGCTCTTGCTCAGTGGAAACGCCAGCCGCTCTCTGCCCATGGTGCGACCCGTCACCGGCTTTGTTTGTTAGCCCCTGTGTGCTGAGTAAGAACAGCCCCCGGGCCCATTTTCTCAGCCTGATTCCTCTCATCGTCCGATCCAAGGGAGTCCCGGGTGCTGGGCTGCACAGAGCAGCCCCCTGTCTCCCCATGGCTCCAGACAGCCATTAGGAGTCCTACAGTCCGGTCTTCCATCAGCTGCCTCCTGGGAAATTCGGAATGCTCCCAAGGAGGCCCAGCTTGCCTGAATGCACCCCAGGTCACCCCGCCACGAGGGAGCCCAAAGATTGAAAGTGAAGAACGGGGTAGCTGCATGCACTCGGGTCTCAGATTTATAAAAGACAGGTCGGCTTTCGGGCCTCGCACAGGACCAGTCTGCGTGGTGGAGGACTCGAAGAACCTCTGACTCAGAATGAGCAGAGAGAGCCAGCCAGCTCCTGCTCGGCGTCGGCAGGGACCGTGGGTGGGGGCGGCAGTGAAAGCTGCTGATGTGTTCAGAGCCACGCGAGCCGCCTCTGCCAGGGCCCACGCGGTGCCCACGCTGTCCTCAGGATGGCCCTGGGACAGCCGTCCCGCTGCATAGGGGCGGAGCCTCCGCTAGCAATAAGGACGGCAAGGGCAGCCACCTTTTACAAGGTGGCTTTTATTTAACAACCCCTTCAGGTTCATGAAGTGGAGTCTGAATGACCCTCAGAGAGCAAACACTGTCCCCAGGCCTCCCCCAGGGCCTCCCCCAGGGGCTGTCAGATTCAAGGCAAACTTTCCAAAGACTGGACTACACATGGCCAATTCATCAGCAATGAAGAAAATCCTGTTGCTTCTCCTCCTCTTAAAAAATGTTTTGGTACTTTACAAGTTTGGGCAATAAATATGAACTAATTCTATAATCAGGGGGAACAAAAAGAAAGAAAGAAAAAACTTTCATTTTCTGGAAGCTTCTTATGCCCACAGACCTCTCCCCCACCCACCCACACACAAAAACATAGATTGGCTGGTTTTCTTTGGCAACTACCAGGCAGCTCAGGATTGCACAGACCACGTCTCTGCAGTGCGGTCCCCTCCGGATCGACTCACTGAATGAGGACCGGGTTCTGGGAGCCAGTGGCCTTGCATCTCCACACTCTACCCGCTCCTGAACTGTACGATGCTCGGCCCAAACACAAACGCTCCCCCAGGTGTCTTTGGGGCTCTAGCCGGGGACCAGGTTCCACCCGCGAGAGCAGAGGGGTGAGTGCACGGCTTTTGTTCAGTGTGAGACCTGCAGGGGGTGGAGCGGGGCGGGGTGGGGTGAGAGGGCCACTCTCCAGACCCCGGCGCCAGCGTGCAGCCTGCCAGACTATGCACACAGACATGACAGGGGATTGTCAAAATGCGCCACAGACAATGTAGCTAATGTACCAGGATCCCCTGCAAAGGAGCTCAAGGGACGGCCAGGAAGTGGCCAAGTCTATCAGACCCTGCACAGAGCACCCTAAAAGGAACAGCTTTTTTGAGCATTGCTCTGTTTCCTCTGTTTATCCCTCTCTCCAAAGAGAAAGAGAGAAAGGACAGGAAAAAGAAAGACCGACTCCGGCTATATCCCTGGAATAGCCTGTAAGCAATTCAGGCAGAATTTCTCCACACAATGGACGAGGGAAACATGAGCCCGGCTGCCAAAATCAGCAGGACAAGCAAGTCCTGTGTATTTAGCTCCAGAGCAGCCCGGACACGTCGCAGAAAGAGCAGAGGCACTGAAGACTGAGATGCTGACTCCTACTCTCTGGGTTGATGGTCATAAAATACAAGTTAATTTGCAATCCCCAAGACAGCACTAAGGACAGATGGGCATGGAACTACCCCAACCCATCTGGAACCTTCTGGGCTACTCTAATTCCGGGCTTTTCAAACACCTTGGTCAGAATTCTGGCAGGGAGTGTGAGGAAGCCTTTCCTAATAAAGGACGCTCTCAAAAATAGTAATTATAACAAATCCAATGGAATCACGGTATGTTTGCTCTCACATGAGTGTTACAAAGCATCTCGTCTAATTTTACAGATAAGGAACCCACTCCCAGAGACATCAGACAAGTGGCCTCAGACCACTCCGTTAATTTGTGGCAGAGCCAGGAATGAAGCCCAAGTTTCCTAGGACAATAGTCGCAACAGGTTGGAATGATCAATGAGTGTCTCACAATTCCAGGGTATTTTCTTACCTGGGCTCTTTGCAAAGGGTGTAGACCAGTCAAATCTGAGGGTGTATTTGCTCAGCTGGAGCAAGATGGCATCAGCAAAAACGGAAACGTTTTTCCGAAGTTTATTTCTTTTGCAAGTGCAGAGCAGGGGCGGTGTGTTGCTCAGCTGATTAGGATAACAGCTAGCATTTTTGTCTTGTGGAGAAGATTACGGGCCATCGTTCAAATGTGTTCTTTCGGTCTCTTGATCTCTCCTGAGCTTGGAAATTGCAGAGGGGTCAGCAATGAATGTCTCCTGTCCAGGAAGGATCATAAAAATGGCTCTAGGATACGGGGTGGATTTGGGGCTGAGGGCGTAAGACAGGCGGATGGTCGGAAAGAGAAAATGGAGGGATAACGCTGCCTCCACGTCTCTGAAACGTAAATGGCACAATTTACTGGGATGAGAAAAACATGGGAGGCGGGCAATGGGTTGCACTTGAGTTTCTGAGTTGGGATTTGGGAGCAAGTGTTTTTACTAAGCTCGAGTCAGGTACGAAATCCCTTCACGCAGTTTGAGACGGATGAAATACTGAAGTGAAGTCTTGTGATGAAGACTACACTTTAAAAATAATTTCAAGACCTCAGAAAGGTTTAGAAACAGACAGTGATGTCTGAAGGGCCTCTGGGTGTCTCCAGCTCTACGAGGTACCTGCTTGGGGACTAACCCGGAGGCCCAGCTGAGGACCTCAGCAGAGCTCATGGGTGCGCTCTAAAGGGGAATAACAATGTAAATGTCACAGAGTAAGAATGACATCACTGGAGTCTTGATTTCTCTGTTTTCTGATCTGCTTTAAAAAAAAAAGAGGTGGTTTTAAATGAACTTCAACCTAGACAGTCAATAGACATTTGTTGAATAAATCCAAAACTTGTACTCCATGAACTTCTGCCGTCAGATATGTAAGAGGAGTTTTATAAACAGCAAAAAACTGTTCCCTAACTGTTCCAAAACCGTTTTTTTTTCCTATTATGCTGGCTTTTAAAATGTTTTAGTGGAATTAAACATTTTAAAGTTAAATCCCCAGATAGTGCCCCTGAAAAAAACCATATATTAGTATTTCTCAAATATCCTGCTAGGGATGAGCTAATGCAAATATCTCGAAAGTGAAGCAAAACAGATTGAAAATAACGAGGGGTACAATTTACTCAAAAATATTTTAGTAATTATTTTGGATCTACGATCTTGCCCTACCTTTCTAGATGAAACCCTCTTTCATATTGCTCTTCTAACTTTGTCCTATATTTTTTAAAAAAGAATAAAAAGAACACAACCATTGCAGCTATGAAAACATACAACATTCTAAAGAAGAAACTGAATTGTCATATATATGTATTTCAAAGCTTTCGCATCGTCTTCTAGAAACATTGAAGAAGGTTAAATCCACGTACAGGAGGAACACGATGAAATACGCCATTACAGCTCTAGTACCTAAAACAAAACCTAGCTGAGGTACTGAGTTTGGGATTTCTCTGGTGTCCCTTTCTCCTCTTCCCGCCCCAGGAATGTCAAGAATTTGAACTCCCTGTTCTTAAGGTGAAAGGGCATTAACTCAAATCTGTTCATGAAGAAAAGAGGTGGCGAATCCTGAGACATTGGAACTATACAGTAAAATCTCCCAAGTTTAATACGGGCAATAGACAACTCTTTCCTTTGGTGCTTCAAAAGTAACTGCAAACATTCGAACAGCAGGTCAATAATTAGGAGCCAGTGAGATCTCCATTTGCATCCCAGGAATGCTCTACTTTTTTATTTCGACATTTAGCTTTAGGTTTAAAATAGTTGCTAAGAAAGCAGAGAGGCGATTGACAAGATATTTTTTTTTAAATGTGTGCCATAGTTACACGTCTATCCACAGTAAAAGGAAGCTATACAGCATATGTCACAAAACGGTTATTTCGGGTTTCGCAAACATGCCAAATAAACCCTTCGCTGTGGCATTACTGGACGGCAGAAAAGCAAAGCAGAAATGAACTCCAGAGCAGCCCAGCTTTGTCACAGCTAGAAGAGAACCTCCAGGAATCCATCAGCTACAGTCTGCACCTGTGCATCTCAGCGAGGAAACCTTCCACTTCTCCTTGGACAAGACTGTCTCCTGGAGGCACAGCAGGGGCAGGAAGGGACACTGCAGCTTGGGGGACCCCAGAAGTTACTCCAGCCCCAGGGTAAATTCCTCTGGGCTGCACGGAGGAACTCCAAGTGCTCCCAGCTTCCCCCCAAAAATAGACTTGACTCTTTGGAGTTAGCATTGTCTTCTAGTGAATAACCAGACACGTCCGGTGTGTGCGTTGCTTTGTTGTGTTAACGCCTTTTTCTTAAATTAGCCAGAGCTACCAGATTCTAGAAAGAGAACTTGGCCACCAACGTTGATACGATGCCATTTTGTTGTTTTAAAATATTTACTTTATTATAATTTTTGTAATATTATTCCAACAGACTGTATTAAAGGCAGTGATCACTAACACAGAACACGACAGGGCTAACAGCCGGGCTGCTGGCAGGACGAGGCCTGGGGGGGCCGGGGGTCGCTGACATGCACGTGGGTAGCTCACACGCTGCTACCCTCAGCACAGGCTGTGGAAGGGAGAAGCCGCCGGACCCTTAGAAGCTATTCAATAAATATCATCCAAAAAACAAAATGGAAAAATAAACCCTCCAGAGTACAACCACCTTAGGTCAACAGAATATAATCTAGTTTATTCAACCAAAAATTGAGAGAGAAGGAAAAGTATCGAAACAAAAAACAAACAAAAAAAAAAGAGCAGTTCTTAAACGCTAGCAGTAAATAAATTTATACAACAATTCAGTCTGTATAACATGATGAAATAAATCTACATCTTTTCTTATTTTGGTGCTTTGAATTATACATACAAACAATTACAGGGACTTGTTCACAAAGCGTGTAGGCCTAGAGAAGGACCATCCGACACCCGCCAGGGCAGATGGCATTTGCGAGCGTTAACACTGATTGCCCGGAACCGACAGAAACTTCCTTTGCAGAGGCCCACAGCTCTGAACGAATGATTCGCCTACGACTTTTTTTTTTTTTTGCTTTTTTCATTTTTTTTCTGTTTTTTTTTTTACTTTATTTTATTTTTTGGTTTTTTTTTTTCTTTTAATGCATCAAACAACTGCAGCCAGCGAAAGGAAACAAAACTGGCAGTTTGTCCGTTCGGATATCAGACCTAGTTTCTTCTTAATTTCCATACTTTATTTTCCCCCATATTCCTTAAACTTCTTGGCATCCTCATGCCTTACAGCTACCCAGATGCAATAAAGTCTTCCTCAAATGTACAGTATTTCTTACAATATAAGTTATATGCAATGTTCAGCATTTTTTTTTTTCACAGCACTAGAGACCCTGTTAAATAGGGGATGAGAGTCTGAATGGCTTATTCACAAATGGGACCCAGATTCAGTGGTCGGAACACAGACACCACAGTGAACTCCTTTGCAAAGTGGCGAACATCATTTTGCTTTCTGCCTTCGAAAACACACACCCACGGCCTTCAGGCTTCATGATACTGCTCCTGCTCAGATGCACGTCGAAGGGGCTTCAGGGGCTCCCGCGCGGAGCCCGGCGAGCGTCGGGCAGGCCTCTAACCCATGGCGGTGACCATACTGGAAGGATGGTGAGGTCCGAAGGACAGGCTGGACGGCGGGTGCATGGGCGTGGGCGTGGTCAGCATGTGACTGGAGTGGCTGAAGGGCGAGATGTGGCTCAGAGAGGACATGTGTCTGGAGAGGGCGGCCGGGTTAAACGAGCTGTTCTTGGGGAAGTCCTCCAGCGTGTCGTGCACCTTTTTGCACTTTTTGGATTTGCTAGACATTTTCCGGTTTCTGGTCTGGATGCCTTCCTTCTTCATGGTCAGGGGTCTGTTAATCTAAACAAAGATCAATTTTTTTTTTTTTTTTTTTACTTTCTCGCTGCCTCTGAAATGCACGTGCTCTCGCACACCGGCAGGGGTTCCGCCAGCCACCCAGGATCGCGCATCCGCTTCGGTCTCAGGTGGTCCCTTGCTCCCTCCCACCGTCTCCTGCCTCCTTCCCGGGGACCAGGTAACTCAGACAGATCTCGTTACCAGACGAGAGACCCACCTAGTATGACTGTATTCCTCCGGTAACTCACACAGAGTAACTTGTCTGATTTCTTTAGAATTTCCTTAGACTATTGCAAGAGAAGAGAGGCTATTGAGGAATCCTCAAGAGGGAAATGCCATTTTGTCTACTCCTCTTGACAAATCGGTTTTAGAACCTTAAAAGCGCTGCCAAGGTAATCAATCTTCAGGTGTTTCAGTCTATCTGCCCGGGAGGAAACGGGATTGGACCCCTCTGCGCAGTCATTGGGGGGTTGCCTTTCTTCCACTCAGGCCTTTTCACAGTGAGGGGTGCCGGAGTAAAATCTTCTCCTGGAATTTACATGTTCCAGGGTTGTATTTTAAGAAAGCACGCCTTCCCAAAAGGTAATGCCTTGCCTGACCACCCCAGCAGCAACTGTGATGGGTGGAAGCTGCTATTTCTGCCTAATGCTGATTCTCCCCTTCCAACCAGACAAACAGCCAACCAACGAGCATTTAACAACCACTTAAGGGGTGCGAGGCACCGTGTCAGCAGGGAAGTACACTCATCCCAAGAAATAAAGACCAAGAATGAACTAAAGAGACAGAGGCCAGGCCCCACTCTCAGAATCACCAGACTTCAATCTCCGAGACGGCTGCCACCTTTCTCTTCTTCATAAACCTCATTTGTTTTTTTAAAAATACATCAGCTAGCGGGGAGGGGGCCTGGAATCAAGACAGGGGACTTTACAAAGTGCACAGAAGCTGGTCCCCAACCGAGTGACATTATCCAGGCGGAAGAGCAGACACCCGCCCCAAAGAGCAAACTGCAAACCCCCGACTGCCGGGGGGGGGGGGAACGCCCCCGTGTCACCCTGTGGAGAACCCTCCGCTCTGGCCTCCACCTATCTGCCTCCACAGCTAGCAAGTGACCACTGAGAAAGGCAGACTTCAAATGGCCAAGAGTGACCACGCTGCTCAGAGTAGCGGGGAGAGCTTGTCTGGGGAGGGGACCGGAGCCCCAGGCTGCAGCTGTGACCTTATTCTCCCCGGTGCCAGGAAGACTGACGGCAGAAGGGCTGAGAAAGGTCACTGCCAGGGGAACATCACAGCGTCCCTCCTTCGAAGTTATCCTGCAGATAAAGCAGCAGCCTGTGGAGATGACAGGAATCTACTCCCACATCAAATCGTCCCCAAGATAAAGTCTACATACACAGCCCTGGCCGCAGATATCTAGATACACACAGCCAGATATCTAAATATAATATCTAGTTACACCGATAGCCACACAACCCCAGATAACCAGTCACAACACCACCTAGATACACTGATGCCGAGATAGGCAGTTATCTAAACACCTAGATAAGGAGACAGGAGCTCATGGCATCCGTGTATAGGTATCTGGATAGGCAGGGCGATGAAAACGTTCACAGATTAGTATCTCTTATTGTTGGATACACATAAATCGCCTGCTTTCCCGAGAGCCCACTACAGCAGAGGAGACAGGAAAAAAAAAAAAAACACTCTTGGGGATGAGGAAGTCTCTCTCTCCTACTTGCCAGAGCACAGCCAGGAAGACGGAGCTAATTAAGGACAGCACAGGAGTGAGCAGTCGAGAGGATGGCTTGGCTTTTCTTAAGATATGAGAAATTCATATTCTTCCGAGATATATATATATATATATATCACAAGTGGGATCATATCTCAGCACAGCTGACGATTCAAAAAAATGTATAGCTAGCTAATTTCCCTAATTCCTGCACTTCCATGGAAATCAGAAATATACGTACGCCAAGTCATTACAATTTTGGTGTGTTGTACAATGAAGGAGTGTTTACCTTCCAACGGTTTGCCTTCGTCCTGCCACTGCTGACCTCCCAGGAGAAAGCCTCCTGGACCCTTCGAAATCCGTTTTCGACTCTTTTACTTTACCAGCCACACTTCCTTGCACAAGTTACTTCCTTTTCTCAGGCATCATTTCTTCATGTAAAACTGAAGTAAACATCATCTCTGCCCTGTCTGCATCAGGGGACCATCCGGGGCTCAGATGCAATCAAGTAACACGAAAGTTACTTTGAAAGCCATAAATTACAGCCCCCAAAATGACTTCACAGGCAGCGCTGGTGACTGGAGAACTAATAAACTCTAACGCCCCAAACCTTCCAGATTTTAATCACCAATCTCTCTCTCTGCTGCAGTCAGCGAGTGAATTCCCCAGAGTGCAAACAGGACTGGGATTCAGTTGCTGATAAACGTTATACAGCCACAGTCCCAGGAGCCCAGGGAGAACGAGGAATGGTAGGAAGACTCTGGTTGCATTAGCGCTGGGCACTTCGCGGGACCGTGTCCAGAGAAGATGACATTACGAGCAGGGAGATGAGGGCAGAGGGTCCCCTCGGAATGACGGCAACTTGTCCCCAAAAAGCAAATACAGAGTAGGGTGCTGGGGTCAACCTTGGGAAGTTCTCTGTGACTCAAAAAACTCTAACCAGAAAAGCTCCTCCCCAGCTCCCAGGAATCCTGAGCAAGAGGAGTTCTTGCCAGAACCGCCCCAGACAAAAGTCTCTGCCTCCTCCCTGTTCGGTCCTAGATTGTGCCAAAAAGTCACGTTGGCCAAGAGACTTTAGGAGAATCAGAAAGCGCCAGAAAGGAAAGAGAGAGAGAAAGAAATAAGCATTTTTTTCTTTGGGATTAATGTAAACTTGAGGCCCCACTAGGGCCATGGCCTGTGAAGCCAGAATTGTTTCAGGAAAAAAATAACCTGAAAAAAAAAATTCTTTCAAGATGAAGATATTACAAAAGACGAAGGCCCGAAGTTGAAAGATTGCAAATGACACAGCTGGAGCCAGGTGACTGGCAACTGTCACACTGCTAATGGGACACAGAGGAAGACAACAACAGGGTTTCTGGGATAGCCTGCCCCGGCGGCCACTTGGCCCAGGAGCTCTCCCCGCTCGTGGAAGCTGGTCTGGACAAAGACATCTGATGAAACCTCTCGAATGTTTCACTTCACGTCTTTCCTACAGAGGCTCCGTTTAAAATTCACAGCGCACGGTGAGGCGAGACTTCTGACCCCTCGGCGGCTGAATGGGTCCTCTTTCACTCTCTCCCTAGCTCACTCTCGCTCTTTTTGCAAAAGTTTAAAATGCAAGGAAACAACATTTTTTTTTTTTTTCCAAGGGGAAGACTTTTTTTTCCCCTTCAAAACGCAGACAGGCCCACCCGGCGTTTGGGACTAACACCGCACACATGGTGTGTCCCATACGTGCCACTGGGCCGTGGGGCTGTGTCTTCCAACCCCCTCCATCTCAGCAAGGCTACGCATGGGTTATATAAGGCCCATTATGTAGCCCAAAGGTGGGCAAGTCACCCGGATCAGGGGGTCTTCCAGGGGACAGTGGTGACGTTGTCAGGAAGGGTCCCTGTCCCGCGGGTCCCAGTCCCACTTACATTGTGCAGCTTGTAGTAGAGCCCGCAGGCGTTGCAGACGGGGTCCCCGTTGGCGTTCCTCCTCCAGAGCGTGGTCGTGGTGGTCTGACAGTTCGCACAGGACGTCCCTGCTCTCCGGGCTGCAGACTGGGCGTGCGGAGAGAGAGGGCAAAACCAAAACAAACGTTAAATGTGCCGTCGTAACTGCGGAGACAGGCTTTAAAAAAAAAAAAAAAGAAAAAAAGGAAGGAAGAAATTATCATTGAAATCAAAACTAGCAAGTGGCCCACATGAAAGTAATAAAGATCCCCAAAAGCTGCCTTGAGAAGAAGAATGTCGCCAATCCACTGGATAGGAAGGTATCGGAGCACAGAACTCCACCTGCCACTCACCGGAGCAGAGCTCGTCAGGGTCGGAAAGCCAAGGCCACCTCCCTGGGAATGTTATGTGCCTACCCGTGTCTCACAAAGTGTGAGGGTTAGTTTTCACAGGTGACAATTTTAAATCAGACCTACTAATCTGGGTACCAGACTTGCAGTCTTGCCTTATTCACCAGGCCCAGGGCCACAGGAGGTCTTTTTCAGGCCCAACTCCCAAGAATATTAACGCTCAAACAGGCTCCTGGCCATTAGGACACACTAACAGCGAAAGAAGAAACCCGAGCTTCCAAAGCACTTTATAGATCCCAAATAAAGACACGCTGGGATATAAAGAGAACGCAGTGCCAGCACGACGCTAAATCATTCTCCGGGAGAATGTCTGTCGCATGTGCGGCAGCCTTGCATTTACACAGCCTGCGCTCTCAGACTCGGTCACTTGCCATTCACGGGACAGCCAGTCCCTTTAGGTGGCTGTCAGTTAATGAGACAAATTCAAAAGAACAAGGAATTTCGCTATTCAACAGAAACCCTGGCCTCCCCGCCTCTCCTCTGGTCTCCTGTCACCTTCGTGAAATTAGGTATTTCCTATTTGCTGTCCACCGAGTAGGAGAGTCTGCAGTTCAAATGTCGGCCTCAATGTGAATTCTCATTCCTCGGTTGTGTTACAGCCTTCATTTCCTTTAAAAGGCAGATTTTTTTTCTCACTTTTGACACATCGAAATTGGCCCGGTGAGTATGCTCTAGGTGCACACTTAAAAAAAAAAAAAACTCAAAATATGTCAAAAGATAACAGAGTTGGGTCACTTCTAACACACACCTCTCTTTCCTCCTCACCTTCCACCATGGAAAGAAAATTTTAACTGCAAAGTTATTCCTGCTTCTGGACTCAAAAATGTTATCAAGGAAAAGGCAAAAGAAGGAGACGGAATTTAGCTAGTCTTTATCTGTGATGAAGAACATTCTGGTACGGTTATAAGAACGCTGCAGGAGAACTATAAGGACCCTGGTGCACTTTGCTATTAATATTTTATCAAGCAAAAAGTTGGGTCAAACACCCGAAGCTGCCAGCTATGGAAAACCCAGGGGCAATTTCGAATTAACCAGACTGATTCCTTTCCTTTCAAAGCCACCAACCTTCCACAGATATGCTCCTATGGGCTCTAAACAACAGAGCTGTGACTTCTTTTAAGTAATTCTTTCTTTTCTGTATCCTAAGGACATGGAAATTAAAAACAGTCCTGATCTATCATAATGGAGAAGAAGGTTGTACTTTTTTGCTGCCCATTTTGAAAATCATTCACCAGTCCAAGAAAGCTGATTCCAACGCCCACAGGCCTACGCCTACCTGCCTCTATGAAATGTGATCATTTAATACTTAAATAACCGTTTCCCTTGCGTGCTGCATAAAACCAGTGCTTAATGATTTTGGCAATTATGTGATATGTGATTATTATTATCTTCATATAGTTTTTTTCCCCCTATAAAATAAACACTCTGATAGAGTAGACTAGTATCTACCCAGGCACCTGGATTTCCCAGCCCGGCAATTTAGAACGTATAGTACGTCACGTCCACATAACGCCAACTGGTAAGATTAGAACTCCAGCGGAGGGGCTCTCCGTAATTCTTAGCATCACACTGACAGTCACGTACATGAATCCAAGCAGGCTCAGAATCTGCTCCCAGCACTACAGACTTCACAGAAACTAACACCGAGTCTCTGAAAGCCACGCGGTTTGGTTCCCTACCAGAAGGCAGAGTATGTAACAGAGCAAGCTGCTCCGACTTTTGCTAGTTGGGAGACATGAAAATCATGGCAACCCCAGAGGGGAGGGGAAAAAAACCTCAATGGATCTTCCCTTCTGTTATCTCTTCTATTTCCTGCATGAGTTTATTCAGCGTCAGATAGGCATCTCGGGGAAGAGCTACCGTATTATGGGCTGGGTGGTCTTCAGTGCACCCGCAAATGCATCAGATAAAAATAACAAGCTGAAAAGATGGAGCTGGGGGGAAGGGCAGGGGAATACAGAAAAGAAAAAACAAAACGTTCTAGGTGTTCAGAAGCCCAGTATATCTAAGGGCTAAAAAAACAAAAAAATCTGAATATATCCCGAGTGCCTCCCTGTAGTATATGAATATTCTGTGGAACTAAAAATATCAAAGCACTCAGGACAGATGATTCAGAAAGAACAGACAGCTTAAGAGGTGACAGCCAATGAACTCTAGAATTAAAAGCAATTATTACTCAGAGTTCTAGAGATTTCCTATGAAAGGTGAGTTAAGACAAAATTATATAAAATGGAAGTAGAGCCCTCCTCTGCAATCTGTACAGACAGAAGAAGAAAACCCAAGAAAATGTCAGATGAACTGGTGCTCGTCCATCAGCCCACGGTCTGAGATTTTTAACCCTTCTTTCTGCATTACTTTTGCCCTTAAAAAAAAAAAAAAAACTATGATGGTACCGTGACTTATAAGAAAGTTTTTGTGGGTAGTTCGCTCTCTCTCTCTCTTTTTTTTTTT